>APFE031426659.1:1117-32505 GCA_000404065.3 Pinus taeda
ATATACACAGAGATTTCCCACTGGATCTCAAAACTGAGACTACCAGCTTGATTTTTCATTATATTCCTTTTAATGTTATAATACATATTTATACATGCCGAAGCATCCAATACCATGGAACGAAAACCATCGCGTCCAAAACTATGGACCGAAAACCATAGGTAGGTTCGCCCAACCTAATATAGGGTCCAAATTTTTTTTTCTCAGGGCGTTGCCCTGAATCCTGTAGAGGGGGGCTACCCGCCCACCTCAAACCCCCCCGGACAGGGGGGGCTGCCACCCCCCCTGTGACCCCCCTGCTGCGCAATCGGCGCAACAAAGGGGGGCTCTGCCCCCCCTACCCCCTCGTCCACTATGTAGGTTAGTCGTGAAAAGAATATAACACAACCCAACACGAATAATTCAATTAGGGTTGCTTCAGTACAATTCCCGCTCTATCCATGAGTAGGGTGCACTGGTCTTGATAACTTTATGTATTTCTTTAGCTGATAATTGTTGAGGAAACTTTCTTGTAGCCAAATAAATAGCAATATCTACAAACCAAGAAGTTTTAGTCGATACCGCAAAAAGAAATTCATCGGGAAAATTGTCCTTTACAAGGGTATCAATATTATCATTTTCCATCCTGCAAAGGAAATCAACAACTGTGTTTTCCTTTCTTGGCCTATCCAGGATGTTAATATTGAATTCCTGTAATAAAAATATCCATCTAGTAATCCTCCCATTAGTACTTGGTTTATTCATTAAATATCTAATAGCATAATGATATGTATGAATGAAAGTTTCATATCCAGTAATGTAATTTTGAAACTTATTTATGGCATGAACAATATCTAAAAACCCTTTTTCTGTTACTGTATAATTTAACTCTATAGGAGTCAAATTTTTAGTTGTATAATCAATAGCATAAGGATTTAAGTCTTTTTATCCCAATACATCTCCTAAAGTTGTATATGAAGCATCAATTGAGATATGAAATAGGAGAGACTAATTTCTCCCTCTTAAAATTGGTGCTTTAGTAATTTTTTGTTTCAATGATTCAAATGCCTTATGACAGTCAAAACTCCGAACAAAATTACAATCTTTTGTAAGAAGTTTAAAGAGTGGAGAGGATATTTTTATGATGTTTTATATGAATCTCTTGTAATACCTGGTAAAACCAAGAAAAATTCTAACATCTCTTTGACAAGTAGAAATTGTAGAAATTACCTCTACATTAGATGCATCCACCTTGATTCCATCACCTGAAATATGGTGACCCAAAACAATTTTCTCATTAAACATCATAAAATATTTTTCATGAATCAATGAAATATTTTCTTCTTTGCATGAATTCTTTTTCTAATTTTTCAAGAGCTTGTTCAAAAGTATTTCCATAGACAGTGAAATCATCCATGTAAACTTCTACACAATCATGAAGCAAGTCAGAAAATATACCTAGAAATACTCTTTGGAATGTTGCAAGTGCATTACATAACTAAAAAGGAAGTAGTTTATAAGTATATGTATCCCATGGACATATAAAAGTTGTTTTATCTTGATCTTTTGGTGCCAGTTAAATTTGGTTATATCCATTGAAATCATCTAGACATGAAAAGTATTTCTTCCCTGCTAAAGTATCTAATACTTGATCAGTGAAAGGTAGTGTAAAATGATATTTTAAAGCATCCTTATTTAGTTCTCTATAGTCAATACACACTCTCCACTTTCCATTCTTCTTAGGAACCATCACTAAAGGTGAAACCCATTTTTTATCTAATATTGGGTAAATGAAATTCACATTAAACAAATTTTGTAATTCTACCTTAACAATTTCTCTCAAATTAGGATTCATCCTTCTTTGAGGTTTTCTCACTGATTTTGCATTTTCTTGAATGTAAATGTGATGCATAAATGTATTAGGGTCAATTCCCTTCATGTCAGTCTATTCAGATGCATAGGAAGATGGATTTTTTATAGCATCTTTATCAATTGTTTCTTTTTAAATCCTTCCAAGTTATTATTGATGTTTAATGTTTTACCTGGAAAAAATTCTACTAGAATTGCCAAACTTTTCCATAGAATGTAAAGCTACTTTAGATTGTTGAGATGATAAATATTCAATATTACATTTCTCTTGAAAACTTTGATCTTGTACACAATATAAAAAAGAATCATTATTATTCATCAAATTTATCAGTTGATCTTCTTCATCAATTTGTGAAAGAGTAAATACAGGTTGAATATCCTCAAAGTCTTCAATATCATCGTTAATCCAAACTTCACTTTATATTTCAGTTATTGTTCTTGCAGGAGAATATATTGTGGATATCTTAGTATAATTTCCATTAGAAATGTACATATCACTAGAACTACAACTTATAAATGCATCAATTATAGCTAGCTAAGGTTTACCAAGGATCAATGGATGGCCTCCTAAATTATTCTTGCATAAACTCAACAGGACATTCTCATAAATCTAAAGATATAGATACATCTTCTAATATACCATTAGGTTTAATAACAAATCTATCTGCTAATTGAAATAAAGTTGGGGTATATTTAAGATTAGGGAGCTTCAATTGATCCATAGTTTGTTAACTCATGATATAAATGGATGCTCCTAAATCAATTAATGTGTTTGGGATCTTGATGCCATTAATGTGAATTTTTACAATAAGGCTACATGGATCTAAATATTTTTGAACTATTGGATTCCCCATCATAATATCTGCAATGTTTCCTACCAATTGAGCCTTTTTAATGTCTTTTCTTTTTCTTCTTGGTTTTTTAATGCACAACTCCTTTATTGTTTTTGCAAAAAAGGGCATTTCCTTTCTAGCTTGAAGTAAATGATTTTTGATACAAATGTTTTTCAACTCATCTAACATATTATATTAAGGTAAAATGATTTTTCCTTTATATTCCATTATCAATTTGAATCCTTTCGGGAAAAGGAGGATTTTGTAGGGAAATAGAAGGTTGCTCTATTAGAGGAATTGTAGGATTTTATTTTATTTGGCTATCACCTAATTGTGTAGGAGCATATTCCTTTGAAGGATTATTTCCTTGATCAAGAGATGCCTCTTTTTCAGGGAATTTATCCTCCTTATACTCTTGGATGAAAATTGGTGGTGATTTATTTTGAAAGACTCTACCAAATCTAAGTTGGACATCATTTAAAACTAGAGGGTTATCATACAAGCCTAAAAATTTTGACACTCAACATTATAGATGGATTTTTGGGGAGATTTATTATTTCGATTTGGGAGTTGTCAAGCAAGTAGTTGATTAGATTTTTGAGGAAATGGAGTGGATGGAAAGGAAAGTGGTTGACTCGAAGTCATTTGGGATTGGAATTTTGGTTGAGTGGGCTGAGAAGGTTGAAGAGGATAGTAATGAGGTTGGTATTGAGGGTATGGCTATTGAAATTAAGGATATTGAGGATTCCTACCATAAGAACCAAGATGGATTTTGGGGTTGAGGTGGCCAAGTTTGCCAAGGCATAGGTGCATTCCAATTGCTTTGTGGTTATGCATATGATTAATATTGTGCATTGGGATCTTGTACCATACCTGTTTGTCGCATCTACCAAGGTATTTTAGGAGAAAAAAAACAAAGTGATTCAGCTTGACTTTTTCCAACTTCATCCTGGAAAACATCCTTAAGTGATCTGATTTAGAATATTATATTGTTGTGCTAAGATCCTCCTCAGATTATAAATAAAATGCTTTCATTATGCTTAAGGATTCATGAATTTTGTAAGTGTAAAATGTGTTTTTATGTCAATTTTATGAGAAATTTTAACATAAATAAGAGACTGGACATCATCATAAACATGTACAAAACATCACCAAAAACATATCACAATAGGAACATGATAAAGGATTTCACCCCTCCTGGCTACGTCTCCTTGGTCCAGCTTCCAATGGCTTAGGTCTCTCTATTATGCTCAAAAGTGTAAAAAGATGTGTTTAAAATGCTCAAATGGTTTTGAAACCTGCTCCAATGAGTCTAGAATGTCCAAAAATGGCTACCTATGCTCTTTTTGCATCCAATTTAGTCAAAAACTAGAGAAGTTATGACCTCTCCTAGTTTCTCCAATATTTGCTCTACTATTTGCACCAAATCCGGCATCATCCTACAACTTCACCCCATTTTCCACTAACGAAGCAAAAAATTCCCCAAATTTTGGGCGGATCTGTATGACTGTTAACTTTTCCGCCGAGGCCTTATAACCAAAATCTGGGTCATATGGGGGCCATGCGCCCAGAGGCTAGCCCCCAGTGGTGGCCCCCTCCCTCTAGTGGTCATAGTTAATGCTACCGGTTAGGAGGAGCATTCACATGCGAACGACATGTGTAGCAGTTGGTGACAACAGTTACGGTTATGTAAATTTCGGCAGCTTGGTGGTTATGTGTTCACATGGTGGGGCGTTTAAGTCTGTCGCCCCCCAACCTTTGCGGTGATAAATGTTAAAACAAAACCAAAACTGTTATATGTTAAGAAAAATTATGTAGGTGGATTGGAAACTTGTTACACTGTGCTATGGGAGGCCGCAGGGTCGAGCCCGGCCTCCAACCTATCTACCATACAAAATTTTAAAGCGCCTTTAGGAGGACACATGGCGGGCTCCATCTTAGCCATGTGTCACCTCCTGATTGCCCTATACCCAAAACACATGGACCAATAGGACATCGCCAACTCAACAAAATGTTCTTAGAATATTATAAGAATATTGCAAGAATATTCTAATAATATTCCAAGAATATTCCACTTGTCACCTAGGTAGTATGAATGCCCAGTCAGCATCCCTATCAGCCACCTACAAAATTTTTACCTGTTTGACAAAGTGAACAGATCACGTTTCTAGAAGCATACGATGTTTGTTTTGTGCAAAATGAGTTGCACTGGATTCATGATGAAGAGAACTACATGGTCATTTAGGTCCCACACAATTCTGAAAACTTTCATTTTTGAGCATAATTTTGAGCACTTGATCACTCCTCCCCACTGTAAGCCTTTTGGAACTCAAAATATCACTTTTAGTTGTCTAGCAAGTGAAGGTACAGTTCCCTCACCTTTCCAATCTCTATCCATTTGGATTTTGAAGGATTTGTAACTCAAAGATAATCAACACTTCCTTTTTTTGATGTCCTTGTTCTTTTGTCAAGTACAGTGTCTTGTTGTAGCTCATCAAGGAATTCTGGAGAAAATTCTTCAATAGATGGAATTTGAACATTCTCTCCTTGATCTTCAATCAAAGGAGGCTCATACAACCTTAAATTCTCAACATTAACAATAACATAAATTTGCATATATGAAGGCAATGTTAGCAATATTTTCCAAAATTATGAATAGACCATATCTAATTGGTTTTAGCTTTTTACCTTCTCCTTGGAGCCTTTCTTTACTAATGTGAAGCCAAACTTCATCACCAAATAGGAACTTGTGATCTTCACGATGCTTATCATGCCTTGCTATGTACTTTCCTTGGCTCTTTTCAAGTTGTTCTTGAACTTTTTGGTGGACCAATTGGATTTGTTCAATGAACTTTCTTTATTTTTCTATGTCATTATGACCATCAATAGCAACATCTTTGCCAAAAATAAAATCTTAAGGGGATTTAGGAAAGTATCCAAAACATGCCTCAAATGGTCATGTTTGAGTTGAAGAGTACTTGGCCTGGTTCTAAGCATGTTGAAATGTTCATCCCACAACTTAGGATGCTTGCTGCAATACCCATGAAGAAGATGTATCATTGTTTTGTTCACCACCTTTGTTTGACCATCTATTTGTGGATGAAAAGTTGTACTCTTTTTCAGTTTGGTGTCCGTGAATCCCAAAAATCTTGACCAAAAATTCCCAACAAAGCGAGAATCTCAATCACTGACAATGGATGTGGTCAATCCAAAATGCACCCATATTCTGAAATAATAACCGACCATTTTATTTAGCAGTAACTTTCTTTTTACATGGCATCAAAATACACATTTTGTTGACCCTATCCCTTTTTTTGACAATGGAAGACCTCGTACAAAATCCATAAAAACACTATACCACAGTCGTGAAGGAACTGGAAGTGGTGTGTACAATCCTAACTTCCTATTTCTAGGCTTACTGATTTCACATAATGAGCATCCTTTAATAAAATGAGACACACTTTCAAGCATACGAGGCCAATAACAATACCTCTATAGATGTGCCACCATCTTACTTACACCGAAATGACCAACAATAAGAGAAGTATGTGCCTCTCTTATGATATTAACTCTTTCTCCCTATGGAATACAAAGCTTGCCAAGATGGTACAACAAGTTATCATGCAAATGATAATCCAAATCCACTTTATTGTATATACCTTTATTATACCTGACTACCAAGTGGAATTGTTGAAGAAAATCCATCCATCAGAAGTGCCTTGATTGTTGCAACTTTGATTGAGATTGCAAGTATTGCAGTGGTTGATGATCAATGTGAATGGTTGTTTCCTTACCCATCAAGTAGTGTTTCCACTTTTTCAAACTTTGCACCAGTGCATATAATTCATTTTCATATGTATGATAGTCAATCACTGCACCATTAAAAGTTTCCGAATGAAAACATATAGACTTACCATGTTGCATGAGGACTGCACCCATGGCATAGTCACTGGCATAAGTCTGAACCTCAAATGACTCTCTCAAGTATGGAAGTGCAAGTATTGGAGTTGAACTGATCCTTTCCTTCAATGCATCAAAGGCCTTTTGTTGTTTGCCTGCCCACTAAAAAACCTTTTTCACACTTGTCAATGCATGCAAAGGAGCTACTATAAGAGAAAAGTTAGCAATGAATTTCCTCCAATATTGGGTTTCTCCCAAAAAACTTCTTACCTCGGTAAATGTCTTGGGCCTTGGCCAATTCGAAATGACATCAACCTTGGAGGGATCTATTTTCAACTCACCTCCTCCAACAATATGACCCAAGTAAACTAAAGAAGTCTTTCCAAATGCACATTTTGACATCTTAAGATAACACTGTTATTTTTTAAAGACATCAAGTAATTTTCTTACATGCATGACATGTTCATCATGAGATTCACCGAAAATTAAGATGTCATCTAAGTAGACTATAAAAAACTCATCAAGAAATGGCCTCAGCACATCATTCATCACGCACATGAATGTAGCAGGAGAATTTCATAAACCAAAAGGCATAACTAGCCATTCAAACAAACCTTGTTTTGTTTTGAATGTTGTCTTCCAAATGTCTCCTTCAGCTATTCTAATTTTTGGTAGCCACTACTTAAGTCCAACTTAGTAAAATACTTTGCATCTTTCAATTGATCAAGTAAAACATCTATTCTAGGCAGTGGGTAACGGTTCTTTACCGAAATTTTGTTCAATGCACGAAAGTCCACACACATGTGCCATGTTCCATCCTTCTTTGGCACTAAGACAATAGGTGAACCACATGGAAAGGAATATGGTCTAATGATCCCTTTATTCAACAAATCTTGAATTTGCTTCTTAATTTCTACACTTTCCATCACTAACATCCTGTACATGCCAATGTTAAGAAGAAGACAATCTTCATACAACTATATCTCATGTTGGATTCCTCTTTTGGGACGTAATCCCTTTGGTAACTGAAACATATCATCATATTGGTTAACTACATCAACCAATTCAGATTTCAATTTTCAATCACAGCCTTTAAAAGCTTCATTATCAACATCATTCTTGGGTTTGATCATTAGAAGCACAAAATTCTCTCTTGAATTCGCTATCCTTTTCATCTGCCCCGCATTAACAGCCGAAAGATTTCGTGTCTTGCTATGAGCTCTCACAATATATTCTACTCCATATTTGAACAAATGATATTTGTTTTCATGTCTATGGAAGATATATTTTTTGTCATAAAGGTACGCGCTGCCCAAAACTATGCCACATATATCTAATGGCACAACATCAAGCTCCACTTCATTTATGAAATTTGTAGTAATGGTGAATTTCATTTTACACTTTTTAGTAACCTGCAATTGTGCATTGTCACACACCATCCAAGTGGATATGGTTTACGATATGGAATGGTTTCCAAGTTTAAACTTTTGAAAATGTTTTCAGAGATAAGATTGGCTTGAGAGCCACTATCGAAAATTGTATAGATCTTGTTATGTTTTGAGATCACCCTTATGTGAAAAAGTTCTATTCTCCTCTTTTTATTTGGAGTTTTATTTTGTGAATTTGAAGAACTAGCTCTAGCAATGGATTCTTTTCCTTTTATACCATGGTTTTGATTTTTGTTTCATCACCTGAATCGGATCCCAAATCCTGTTGAGTGGTTGTAGTTGTCTTTTTTTTTCCCTTGTTGTTGTATCTTTTTGGTTTCATCTCAGGATGAAGCTTCCAACAATTAGCTTCATGGTGACCCTCTCTGGAACAATGTTTGCATGTTACTTCCTCTCCTTTTTTGATAGATGCTTTTTTATTTTCCTTCCCTTTTGACACCCTTTTCTTTTCCTTTACTCTTAAATGGCTTTTTACTACCTTCTTCTGGAGTGTTTTTCCCTCTTGCCTCAAGATGAGTGGCTTGCACACACACACACACACACCATATAGATTATTAGGATTAAACATTAAGTAATATGCCTAAGGTAACTATGTAAACCCCCTATGTAATTTAGCAACGTGTCCTGTGATTACAAATCTACACCTAACATTAAAGACCTTTTTTCTGAATGTTTGGGTGTAATCTTGCACATTTTGACCTTTAAGCTGTCTAAAGTTCTGCCAATTCATGAAGGCTTTCTGCATATAAGCTAGAGGGTAGAATTGTCTTTTGATTGCAGAAATGAAATCAATCCAAGAAATTGAGATCTTACCATTTTTTTTATCTCCTCTTCGGACTTTGATTCCCACCATACTAGTGTTGCACCCTCCATTCTCAAGGAAGCTAATTGAATCTTTATGTCC
The DNA here is from genome assembly GCA_000404065.3 of Pinus taeda. NCBI lineage: Eukaryota > Viridiplantae > Streptophyta > Pinopsida > Pinales > Pinaceae > Pinus > Pinus taeda. The sequence goes on from APFE031426659.1 coordinate 10,051, forward strand.
TCCTCTTGAAGGTTTTGAATTCTTCAATAGACCTCTAATTGACGAATTCAATTATCAAGCTTCTCTGCATTCACTTCACCATTATACATGGGCAGCTCAAATTTAACATCAAGTTTTAAAAAAGGTGATTTAACAGTTAACACATATTTAATTAAATTTGGAATTAAATAGTGGATATGGAATTCCAAAATAACCGAAAAACTCAATTCTATTGATGTCCTTGTAATAAAATGTTTCCAATTTTAATGAAATATGTGTTAGTTACTTTTGAAGTATGATGATGAGTATGAGTAAGGGTTGTGTTAGTGGAAGAGGGTGAAGATGCTTGTGAAGAAGAAGATGAAGAAGATGGCGGAAATTGTGGAGGTTTTTCTCCATTTCCATTACCTCCTCTTGAAGAACCTTCTCCTTTGGAGGTTTGGAACTTCCCCTTGCAGCCTCGTATTCCTCTCTTCATAGAGGACCTTCACCATCTCTGTCATATCAAAGAAAGCCTTTCTGAAGGTCTTCTCATCTTATGTCATGTTTGTAGGTTCTTCTTCATGAGACATGTCCTCTGGAGTCTCAACTGCAACTTGAGACTGAACTGGTGTTGGAGATTGTGACAAACATGCTCTCCTTCCCCATGACCCAACTCCAGGGCTTCCAACCATCTTCCATTCTCATCTTTTGAGTTTTAACTTTGTAAGCATGACATAAACTTGCAAACAAAATCCTTATTTCACAAAGAAAACCTAGTGCTTTGATACCAAAATGATCTGATTTAGAATATTAGATTTTTGTGCTAAGATCCTCTTCAGATCAGAAACAAAATGGTTTAATTGTGCTTAAGGATTCATGAATTTTGCAAGTGTAAAATGAGTTTTTATGTTAATTTTTTGCGAAATTTTAACATAAATAAGAGACTGAACAACAAAATAAACATGTACAGAACATCACCAAAAACACATCACAACATGAACATCATAAAGGAGTTCACCCCTCCTGGGCTACATCTCCTTGGTCCAACTTCCAATGGCTTGGGCCTCTCTATTATGCTCAAAAGTATAAAAACATGTGTTTAAAATGCTTCTGAAACCTACTCCAATGAGTCCAGAATATCCAAAAATGGCTACCTAGCCTCTTTTTGCATCCAATTTGGTCAAAAACTGGAGAAGTTATGACCTCTCCTAGTTTCTCCACTATTCGCTCTACAATTTGCACCAAATTTGGCAGCATCCTACATATTCGCCCCATTTTCCATTAACGGAGAAACAAATTACCTAGGTTTTGGGGGGGGTTTGTAGGACCGTCAATTTTTCTAACAAGGCCTTAGAATCAAAATCTAGGTCATATGGGGGACCAAAATCTCGGTCTATGAGGGTTATGCGCCCAGGGGCTAGCCCCCAGTGCTAGCCCCCTCCCTCTGGTGGTCACGGTTAATGCTAGCGGTCACGAGGAGCATTCACATGCGAACGACATGTCTAGCAGTCAATGATGTCCGTTTCGGTTACATAACTGTTGGCGGCTTGGTGGTTATGTTTTCACATGGGGGGCAGTTAAGTTCACTCGCCCCCCAACCTTTGTGGCGTTAAATGTTAAAACAAGCCCGAAAACATTATATGTTAAGAAACATTGTGTAAGCAGATTGGAAATGCATTGCACTGTGATGTGGGAGGTCATGGGGTCGAGCCTAGCCTCCGACTTATCTACCATATAAAATTTTAAAGTGCCTTTAGGAGGACACGTGGTGGCCTTCGACTTAGCCACATGTCACCTCTTGATTGGCCCGAACCCAAAACACATGGATCAATAGGACATCGCCAACTCAACAGAATATTCTAATAATATTTCAGAAACATTCCAAGAATATTCCCCTTGCCACCTAGGTGGTATAGATGCCCAGTCAACATCCCTGTCAGCCACCTGCAATTTTTTTACCTGTTTGACAAAGTGAACAAATCATGTTTCTAGGAGCACACAGTGTTTGTTTTGCACGAAACGAGTTGCGCCGGATTCAGGATTACAAACACTATGTGGTCATTCAGGTTCCACACCATTATGACAACTTTTATTTTTGAGCATAATTTTGAGCACTTTATCATTGAGCCTATTGAGGGACATTCTTTTGTATCATGATTTTTTGCAGATATAACACATATTTGAACACTATCAAGAGGACATTCTTATAATGCAAGATTTTTCCTACACACACGATAGAAGATAAATAATCCACCATTCTCATCTTTTTCTTATTTTTTATTCTTATAGCTATATCCAGTTGTTCACTAAGATTTCCAAGGATATCTATTTTTAAATTGTCAAGCAAATTTCCCAACTTTTCTCTACATACTATTCCAGATGCAGATTTGCTTACTCTAGACATGATTGGATCTCTTAGGTTCTTACCATATTTTTCCTTACCTCTTGCATTGTGTTTTCACAACTCACAAATTTCATCAAATGACCACTGGGAGACATCTCCTTTTCCCATTAAATTGAGAAGATCAATCCACTCATCCCTCATGGTTTTTAGCAAAAGATATTTTAATATCTCTTCATCTAAATTGTGCATTTTATCCCTTTTGATATTGTAGGCAAACCTTTCCACTAGATCTTCAAGGTTTTAATCCTCATTTTGAACCATCTTAAAGACTTCATCCTTAAGGTTATGGTGCATACAATAATATTTATATTTTTCTAGTAATATTCTTTTCATATCATCCCATGTTATGATAGAATTTGTTCCTAGACCCATGAACCATTTAAGAGCTCCATTTTTTAGAGTGGCTCGAAATAATTTCAATTTTTTCGTATAAAGTAGATAACCATATCATCTACATAATACTTCAAACACAAAAATAAATGTCTCTATATCCTTAGTTCTTAACCCATGAAAGTTAGGAACGATGGATGGTTAGATATGGTAGCAGTGGTGTTTATATCTAGGACGGGGAATCCAAAAGGATCCTCTTCATGAATGTTTATATAATCTCCCCTTCCACCTCTACCACCTCAAAATCCTCTACCACCTCCTCCTATTCTACCTCGTCCTCCACCAATTCATAGTATATTGTCTCCATTAGGCATTTCACCTTCTCCTTTTACTGCCATTGTAGATTCTTCATGGCTAAGAGAAGGTTCAACAATAGGGTTGTCTACTTCTTCCTCTAGTTCTTCTACTAATGGTATGTCAGAAAAAATTTCCTCTTCTTCTTCACTAGGTACTAGTAACTTTTGTTCGGAGTTATTCACCTATCAAAGAAAGAAAAATGACTCCTTCAGTAGGGGATGTAGGTTCTTCAACTACAACTTTTGTAGATGATGTTGGTGAATCCCTAGGATGAATTTCAGACTTATGCACTTCAGGAAGTCTATGTCTACCTGCTATCAATGGAATGCGAGTTTTCATCGATGGGGTACATTACGTGGTCTAATAGGGGTGGTTGGTGATGTTGGAATTGAACTATGTCCTCTATCTCTACTTACAAATCTACCTCTAGAATATTGTTCTCTATGCATGCATCTAGGGAAGGAGCATCTTGTGTACAACCTTAAGAAATCTCTATATGGCCTAAAGTAGCCACCTTGAGCATGGTACATATAGATTGATAAGTACTTGGATGTACAAAAATTCCACCAAACTCCAAATTCTAATCTATAAATCAAAATCATTAATAATGATATTATTCTAATAGTAATTTATGTAAGTGGCATCATTATTACATGTAGTAAGTTAAGTGTTGTTGAACATATCAAATCTAATGTGAGTAAATATCTTGACATGATTGATCTAGGCCTCTTATATTACTATTTATATGTGGAAGTTTGGAAAATAAATAGTAGCGTTTTTGTCTCACAAACAAAATATGCGAAAATTTTGTTAGACAAATTGAAACTGACATATTGGACAATCTTGTCTATACTTATGGATAAAGTAATAAGATTTGAATTAGCCAAGATTGACTCTAAGGTAGTTAATGAGTTAGTGTACATAAAGCTAATGGGGAGCTTGATATATCTTATAATGACTAGCACTAAGTTGAATTACATTGTGAGCTTCATTTCTAGATTTCTAGATTCATTGTGAGCTTCATTGTGAGCATTTGACTGCATCAAAGACAGTGTTGACATGTGTGGAATGAACATTTGACTTTAACATCTTGTAGATCAAAATAAAAGACCTATGTGGGTTTATAGATTCAAGTTGGGTAAGTTGTGTGGATGATAAAAAAACAACATTTGGATATATTTTTAGCCTTGTCACAAACATAATCACGTGGATAAGCAAGAAACAACGTGCAATATCCCTTTCAATCACATAATCAATATCAAAGAGAAATGTAAGGAGTGTGGGAGGTAATTTGGCTTAAGAGAATGCTTTCAGACATAGAGATGTAATAGACAAAACCAACACCTTTACTCTATCACAATCAAGGGGTACTCCAATTAGCAAAAAACACTAGTTTTCCATGAACATGCCAAGCATATTGAAATGCATTGCCACTTCATCAAAAACTTGTAGAGAATGGATCTATTGAGTGACAATATTGTCTCATAAAAAACCTAATTGTAGACATTTTTACCAAAATCTTTTAGTCTTGAAAAAATGTAAAATTCAAAAACAAGCTTAATATAGTTGGTAAATTGACCATTAAAAAAAAACATTAAATTAAATATTATTTTCTCATAACCAATTACATGTTAGGCATCAATATTGACAAAATTACTTTAACTCTATTAAGCTTTTGTACTGTATTTCATTATAATATGGTTTTAAATTCCATATTTATAAAAATGGATTAAGTTATAATCTTCTGCAAGATTTTTTTATTATTTCTCATTATTAATACAAGCATGATTAAACTATTGTAATAACATTGTTTCTAAATAAAAATTAGATTAAAAATGTAGTTTAAATGTTCTATTTATAGATTAAAAACACTTTCTACAAATATAGGTCTTTTTCCTTCCCCAAAGCACAACTCTAAACACCGTTCTATAAGACAAATTAGCATTCATGAAAAAAAATGATGGGTTTCTGAATGGCAATATCCCCTGCCACTGTATCTTGCAAATCAACTCTCATGGAGCATCTGTTATGATTTATAAAACGAAGTACAACGATTAAAGGATTACAAGCACTGGTCTCTTTTATAAGGCTGACAGATGATGGAAGTAGCCTCTCTCTTCAGAATTTCCATTCATTTTTTGAGCAGAAGAATGCATCTGAATTTTGGGACTCCTTATCAGAGTATAACAGAGAATGATTGTCTGGTATAAACAGTAAAAAACTGAAAAAAGTGGGCCTGAACATGGTAGCTTAATAGTTCAACTGAATAAGTCCTAAAGAGGAAATTAATATGCACTTTGTGGAGTCAGCAGGCTAACCACATTTGGTTTGGTGGCTGCATTATTAAATGCATGTATTTAATAATATTCAGATGGCATACATACATGCTGGCAATTTGGCAAACAAACAAGGAAATGGGTCTCTGGATGGGTGATTGGCAGAAGGCCCCACGCTATATTTCTGGATAGAGATGGCTCTTTGGACGAGTGATAGTCAGAAGGCCCCACGCCATAGATCTGGAAAGGGAGAATTGAAAATATGGTATTATAATTGGTAGGTACTTTTATATTAGAAGATGAGCATTGACCACATGTCCAGAATCTCATCACAAATTTTCATTCTTAGCAACGCTGTTGGCCTATATTTTTCATCACATTTGGTTCTTATGGTTTTAAGTTTATGATATTTAAAATAAAATACGCAATGCTAATCAGATATATTTAAATTATAAATATTAATAAATATATAATTTATTTAAACATTTTCAGTTTTATTTGGGTTAGTTATTGTTTTTGTTATTTAGGAGATAAGTGTGTGATTCGAAAATTATTATTTAACGGTATTTAAATTATCAAAATTATTATAGAAATATATTTCAGTTGAGTCATATTAACCTTCAAGATGATTGAAAATGTTTTATGTCTTTTTCTAAATACTTAAAATTTAAATCAAACTTTTAAATTAAAATTTATTTTTTCATATAATTATTTTAATGTTAAAAAAATACTTTAAATATGTTAAAGGATCTAAAATTCAGTGTTTGGTGAACAAAATAATTTCCTTAATTGTGAGGTGAGTTTCTTATTTGACATTTATAAAATACTTGTATTTCATGCATGTATAAAGTAGTTGTATTTAGCGTAATAGTAATATTTGTTCTTTCAAAATTATGGGTTTTCCAAAATTACTTATTTCCGTTAAAAGAATAATAATACTTTAAATATATTACATAATTATAAAAAATATTATCTAAAACCCTTTTGTAAATAATCTAAATTAACCTCTTGCAAACAGTCTATGTTGAAGTTATAATTTCCCCTGTGCACAGGAGGCCAGTAGTTAAGGTGCGCGGCAAACCACCCAGCTGCTAACCAGAAACCGGCCGCCTGAAACCTATCGGGCCAGCTCTCCGGCGATGGAAAATTCCGACGAGGGGCTCCGATACGATATGGTGCAGCCACGTGGACTGCCATGACGTAAGCAACTGACATCCATCGGAAGGTAACTTCCGGTCTTCTTACCCCATCCGATATGCCTCCCATCAATCAGCCTCCTCTCCGCCGTTCGATTGTCAGGTAAGGTCTCCGTCGTTTAAGGTTCTTCAAAGTACATACGGACCTGTCAAAATTAATGAAGCATGGAGTAATGGACCTGGACCATACCTTATGTTAAATGGAATGTCATATGTTTGGTAATGTGCTTTTAATATTTCATACGGCAATTTAATATGGAGCATGGGCGAAATATAACATAAGTTTTTTTTAATACATTAATGAAGCATGGAGTAATGGACCTGGACCATACCTTATGTTAAATGGAATGTCATATGTTTGGTAATGTGCTTTTAATATTTCATACGGCAATTTAATATGGAGCATGGGCGAAATATAACATAAGTTTTTTTTAATATATGTTTTAAAAAAAACGTTGACCATTTTTTTTGTCATATGAAAAATACACACGGGGAGGTAAATACCTTGGTTCGCCGCAACCAATGAAAACCAAGGGATTGTAATTTTAGTGTGAAGCATTACACACGGGGAGAACATGTAATTTGGGCTCGGAGCAGCCAATGTAAAAACAATGGTTTTGTAATCCAATGTTTAATGTGAAAGCACACGGGGATTGGAGTGTGTGTGTTATGAATGGCACATGAAGAAAAAGAATCAGGGTCCGCAACACCAGTCAACAAAGTAATGTAATCGCATATGAAAAAAAGGAAGAGCGATCCTTGCAGCGTGAAAAAGGAGCAAGAGTAAGAAAGCACAGAAGTGCGGAATTTTTTTTTGTAATGTCATGTAATTTTTGTGTGGATTTTTTTTCTAAATACGAAATGAAAACACACAGCAGTGTGTAAGAAAAAAATAGAACAGAGGAGCAAATGAAGACCATGGTGAAAATGCAGCAGGGTAAAGTTTTTTTTGTTTGTAATGTGATGTAAAAAGAATGCACAGCAGTGCAGGAGAAGGCAGAGAAGTGAATGAAGAAAACCAGGGGCAGTTTTGGTTTCAAAACCATGAATAGTTTCACACAGCAGTGAAAAGGTAAATGTGTAATCCCTGTAAGTTTTGTTTTCACACAGCAGTGAATTAATGAATATTTACACAGTGGTGTAAAAATTCATAGGAGGCAGAGTAAGTTTTGTGAAAATTTTTGGTGAATCCCTCTGAGTGAAAGAGGATGAATATGTCTCAGTAAATTCTTAGGTGAAAACAGAGTTTTGGTTGAATGTTGTTTTTGGTAAATCCCTCTCAGCAAAGAGGATGAATATGTATTAGTGTTTTTATTTTAATGAATAGAAATCTTTATGGTGGTGAAATACTTTGTCCTGTGTAATTAATTTTAAAAAGACTTCTCTGTGTAAAAGATCTTGGAGCAAAGGAAACAGAGCATTGCTTCTGTGTTTTTATTTTTGTGGTTTTGGTATTTTCCCATTCCATGTCAAAAATACCCAACAGTGGTATCAGAGCTAGTCCAGGCTCTTTGATGGTGACAGAGCAGGTTCATGCTCTTTGAAGTGTCAAAGAAGCTGAAGGAAAGACCCTTGTTGCAGTAGCAGTAAAGCTTCTCCAGCTGTGTGAAGTTTCAGCCAAAGGGATTCAGGTATTTCTCAAGTTTTTGAGTTGCTGTTAAAAAAAAACAGTCAGTGGTTTTAAAAACACAGTCAGGGATTTAAAATTTTTTTAAGAATGGCAAGGTCAAAGAAGAAAGTGTCCAAATCCCCTAAGGTTGTGTCTCCCTCCTCTATTAAAATAGAAGACAAAAAATTTGAAAACATTCTATTTGAGGCTTTAAAGTCTGAAGGGAACTTTGATATATGGGAAATAAAAATGAGGACTTTCTTAAAGTCTGAAGGCATTGAAATATGGGAGTCAGTGATTGATGATAGCAAAATGGATGGAGAATCCAAAGAGTATAATGCAAAAGCAGCAAAGATAATCCTGGATGGTCTGCCTGATTCTGTAAAGAAGAATCTAGGAAAATATTCATCAGCAAAGGATATATGGGACAGACTTCATGACCTTCATGCAAAGGGAGCACTGACCATGACCATGAATCAAGAAAGAAATTTTGAACCCATCATAGAAGCTGAAAATGAGAAGGTTGACCTCATCAAGCTTCAAGTGCAAGAAAGAGATGAAGAGCTCGCCAAGCTTAAGAAGGAACTTGATGAAAGCAGAAAGAAGCATCATGAAGAAGTCATATCCATGACAAATCAGTTGAATAAAGCAAAGAAGCAGGAAGATGCCTTGTCAAGTCAACTTGAACAAAGGCACAAGAGAGTGAACAAACTTGTAGAAGAGATTGGACAGTACAAGGTAGAGGTATCCTCCCTTAAGTCTGAGCTACAAGAAGCCAAGAAGCAGGCACAAGAAGCTGAGAAGAAAATGGAGAGCAGTCAAGCAGAAATCTCCAAAATGAAGTCAGATGTAATCTCCTTTAAAATAGTAGCAGCTGAAGCTACTCGTAGCAAGGAAGAAACTCAGGAACAGCTTGCAAAGAAGAATGCTGAGTGTGAAAGATTGGAAGAGGAGATTGTCCTCCTCAGGAAGAAGGTTGAAGGGATGAACAAGATCATGAAGAGCTCTCAAGCTTTGGATGACATGCTCAGCTATCACAGATCTCCATCTGATAAATCAGGACTTGGGTATGTAGGTGAATTCTCAAACAAGGATGAAAATGCTTTAAGCAAAGGAGATGTGAAGAAGCCAGAAAGAAATGGAGATGCTCCTAGTTCCAGCAAAGGTAAGGAGAAAAATGAAGGCTGCCATAGAAGAAATCCTGCTCCAAGTAGAAATCCAGCTCCAAGAAGAAATGTAGCTGATGGCAAAAAGGCAAGAGGCAATGGTGATCATCAAAGGATCTCAAGGCAGCAAGACTTCAGAAGTACATCAAGGAAACCTCCATCTCCCAGGTACCAAAGTTCATTTTTTGGTTATTGTTATTCTTGCTCAAACTTTGGTCATATGGCAAAAGACTGTAGAGAATTTCATGGAGATAGATGTTGTGGTCCCCAACAATCTCCAAGAAATAATTTCACAAGAAGAAATCATGAATTTTTATTCATGAAAAATGTTGAATGTTTTAAGTGTCATGACATTGGGCATATGGCACGAGATTGTAACTTGACATGGGCTCTTACACAAGCTAGACCCATGCAAAAGAAGAAAGTTACACAAGTATGGAGAAGGAAAGAAAGACAAACTGAAAATCCCTTGAACTCCCTAGTCGATCTAAATTTGTTTTGAGAAGAGTCTGCCAAAAGAAGACAAGCACACATTAAAGGGGAGCTTGTAATTTTTGTTGCTGAACTATCTTAACAGTCACTCTTAGATGAAGACCTTTTAAAGGGAAAACATGAAGTTAAATCTACCATAAAAGCAGAGAAGAAAAGGGGCAGCACTCAAATGTGAAGTGCAGCAGCGCAATAAGAAAAATATGCAAAGCATGGAGACCCTCACAACAATGGGAAGATAGAACATAAAACAACAATTTTTTTTGAATTTTTGTTATGGAACACATGCATTGAAATGCATAGCAATGGAAGGTAGTTTCCTTCTATGTAATGCGAGAGAACATACTCACAGCAGAGTGAGTACAATACACAACAGTAAAAAAAATGTAATGTTTTCATATGCAATGCAGCATGCAAAGAAATGCATAAAGAGAAACAGGGACAGCAAATTATTAATGCACATGGGTGAATGATAATGTGTGGCAGCAAAAAAATGAAAGGAACTGCACAACAGTGCATTGTGTAAAAAAATGAATGAAGACTAAGATTGTGTGAACCAAGGGTGTAAAAAGAAAAGACAGCAGCCCGTATTAATTTTTTTTGTTGTGTGGAGAATGCAGCGCAAAACAGCGTGAGGATGATTTCTCTCTATGTGCAAGTAATGGAGAGTAAAGAGTTAGTGTATGGGCACACAGCAGTATGATGAAACAAAAGACAGCCACAGTGAAAATTGCAGAGGCAACGCAGCAGCAAATAAAAACCAAGGATGACAGAGTCTATGGTTATGGATATGGACAACAGTGCATAAGAAAAAGCAGCAGCGTGATGGCAAGAAGGAGAAGCACAATAGTGCGAAGAAAATGAAACCAAAACTAAGAGAGAATGAAAAAATGTGTTTTTACACAACAATGCAAATAAGAAAATGCAGCAGCATGAAGTTTTTTGTTGAAGAAATGAAAGGTAATGGACAGTAGCAGATGGAAAAGAAATTTTTCCTTTACAGCAGTGTAAATGTGTAAGGTGGGACAGAGTAATTGTTTCAGAAAAGACAGAGTATTATGTCTTTGAAGAATGCACAACAATGCAGAGTTTGCAAAGAAATGTAAGTGAAGTGCAGCAACACAACAGAGAGTGTAGACACAGCAGTATGGGGTAGACGCAGCAAAGAAGATGGCACAACAGTGTAGCAAAGAATATGCAGCAGCATAAAAGAACAATGTAATGAGTATGCACAACAATGCAATGAATGTTTTGTTTTGAAACTGCATCTAAAGCAGTGTTTGGCAGCAATCCCTCCGTGAGAGGAAGTGAAGTTCTTAGTGAATCCCTCTGTTAAAGAGGAAGGTGCTTTTCAGCACAGTGTCATGGTAAATCCCTCTGACAAGAGGAAGATGTTTTTTAGCATACACATGGTAAATCCCTCTATCAAGAGGATGATTCTTTTCAACATAGTCACAGGTGAATCCCTCTGTCAAGAGGAAGGTGTTCTTCAGCACATTGTTATGGTGAATCCCTCTGTCATGAGGAAGGTGCTCTTAAGCACAGTTTCAGTTTAATCCCTCTATTAAGAGGAAGACTATTTTGTTGTTTGTGGAACTGCATCTGAAGCAGTGTTAGTGAATCCCTCTATTAAGAGGAAGATTTGTTGTCTTTGGAGAATCCCTCTGTGAAGAGGAAGATGTTTTTTTTGGCATAGACAGGTGAATCCCTCTAGTTTAGAGGAAGATGCTTTTCAACATAAACAGTGGTGAATCCCTCTGTTAAGAGGAAGACTCTTTTGTAACAGCAGCATGTCAAGGAGTTGAGAAAGTGTCTGGGTATGACCGAATGCCCAGCAGTTGAAATTAAACGGGAGTGTTGGAACATTAATTCCAACTGTCGTGCAGGGAACAGCGACTGCGTGGGCAGCGATGGATGCCAACAGTGATCGCAGAGTTTTTCCGGCCACCTGAAACCTATCGCACCAGCTTTCCGGCGAAGGAATATCCCGGTGATCGACTCCGACAAAACCTGGAGCAGACGCGTGGAGGTGGGGTGACATCACCCTCTGACATTTATCGGACGATAAATGTCGGTCAACAATCCCCATCCGATATGCGTCCGATTTGGCTCTTCTTTCTCCGCCGTTCGATCGCGAGGAAGGTACATGGGGTCTGATTAAACATAAATGCAGCGTGGAGTATTACTTTGGCCATACTCTAAAATTAATGTTATGACATGTTTTCGTAACGTGTTTAATGTTTTTCCTACGGCACGTAATATTTCCTTTTACGGAAGTATGGGCATATTTACCGCATGTAAGTTTTATTAAATAGGAATGAATCGTATGATATGTGTTCCATTGTATGACCCTTGACTCTGTGTTAAGTGCATGGCACACGGGAAAGAAAAAAAAAAAGAGTTCGCAGCAGCGAAGAAAACCAGGGAACCCACAGGAGTGTGTGTGAATATTTTTTTGGGTTGAAATGTTTTGTGAGATCCTGGAGTAAAAACGCATAGCTAGTAAAAAAATGAAACAGAGTCTATAGTTATTGGCATGCACAGCAGTGCATAAGAAAATGTGCAGGAGCAAAAGGAGGAGAAGTGAATGAAGAAAACCAGGGGTAGTTTGTTTCAAAACCATGAATTGTTTCACACAGCAGTGAAAAGGTAAATCTGTGAATCCCTGTAATTTTTGTTTTTCACACAGCAGTGGATGTAAATGAAATATTTACACATAGTGGTGTAAAATTTCAAAGGAGACAGAATAATTTCTTTTGTAATGTTTTGGTGAATCCCTCTGAGTGAAAGAGGATGAATATGTCTCAGTGAATTCTCAGGTGAAAACAGAGTTTTGGTTTAATGTTGTTTGTTTTGGTAAATCCCTCTCAGCAAAGAGGATGAATGTGTATCAGTGAATTTATTTTAATGAATGGAAATATTTTATGGTGGTGCAATACTATGTTCTGTGTATTTTTTTAAGGCTTCCCTGTGCACAAAAGATCTTGGAGTAGAGAAATAAAACAGAGCATTGACTCTGTGTTCAGTTAATGTTTGGTTTTGGTATTTTCCCATTGCAACAAAAATTCCCAACAACAGAGGCACCAGGACCAGTGAAGTAGTTTTGACTAATCGATTGCCGAATCCAACCCCACCTCCTGAACCTACCCATTCTCAATATCTTCGAGAGGGAATGAAAATGGTAACGAAATAATCGATATAGGATTTTAGATAATAGGTAGGTTTCAGGCTTCAGCTATGAATGATAAAATAATAATTCACTGAAGAGAGTTGCTGGGTCCTTGGATGTAATATGCTTTAACCTAGAAAATATAACAGAGTGCATCAATAATTCAATGCAAAATTTAGATAGATGATGCAGAAACAATCTCTTATATTATTATTTAGCGAAACGATAGAAAGCTAGGAGAGAAGCAATCTGCAAGAAAATTAATTTTATAAAGTTACAGTGCAATCTGAAAAATCTCTTCATCACACATGTATTTCTGAATCTCCATAGTGCAATCGACAATGACTTTATAACACCCAACGAAATTAACACAGTCAATCAATAAAATGTTGCGCTTACCTCCGAGGGATGAATCCACATTGATAGGCATAATATTTACAAGGGTTACGAAGTTTCTCAATCCTTCCCCTTAGATTCAATGTCTATGTAGCAGGTCTAATTTGGGAGAATCCACCCACCGAAATGAACAGAGTCAGTCAGGAAAATAGAGTCAACACTTTATAACACCCACCGAAATTAACAGAGTCAGTCAACAAATTTTTTACCTCTGAGGGATGAATCCACATTGACAATCCCTTTTTCCTTGCCCTATGCACTCACTGTATACGAAGGTGTAATTACACCGTTAAATCCATCTTTAACATCTTCACTTTACAGGAATTTCTCCTCTAGAAAAACTCTTCTTCGATGCCAGCCATATTCAACAGTGGCATTGGCAGGCCCGGTTTCTTTGACTTTCTGTGCAACGAGGGATCTATGCTGCCGCCTCAACCTGGATGAAGAGGATCTAATTTAAAATAACAAGAAACCACCTCTCAGCATCGATGAAGAGGGTCTAATTTAGAGGAATTAATTTAAAAAACCAAGAAACATGGATCGAGATCTAATTTACACAACCAAGAAACCGCCTCAGCATGGATGCACAGGATTTAATTTAAAAAACCAAAAAACATTGATACACAGGATTCAATTTAGAAAACCAAGAAGCCGCCTCACCATGGATGCAGAGGATCTGATTTTAAAAACCAAGAAACAACAAGCTCTGCAGAATTTCTCCTCCAGAAAAACGCTCCCACTGGCCACTATTCCACGATGGCCACCGCAAAGATCCAACCGTGATATCTCCATTTCTCTGCAAGTAGGGATCTATACTGCCGCCTCTCACTAAGGATGCAGAAGATCTAATTTAATAAAAAAACCAAACAACACTGAACATCAATTTACTGAAATGAAATTTCTAAAATCAAATCGATTCCTCTCATTCACTCAATCTTATTTGCAACCCACAACCCATAATCAGAGTGACCCATACAAAGAGTTTTGAAAATAAATTTACTGGAATGCCTCATTTACCTGTCAACGACTGGGATGCGCCATTTAACTGTGATCCCTGGGCACAGTGGTCTTGATTCAATAATTGATACGCTCCCTGCTTCCACCTCTCAGGGAACACGAGCAGGCCTCTATTTCCACCTCTCAGAGAATACAAGCACACCACAGAGATAGACAAACACATACAGTCAGGCACACCAAACAGATGAGAGAAACAACAGAGACCAGACCACATTCATACACACACCATTTGCAGCTCCAATCGCACGAGACTCACAAGACTAGACCACACAATGCAGGAAACTCTGCGAGGAGGAGGAGGAAAGGAACTGCAATGCCAATGTCAATATGAATTCCAAAAATTGAATCGAATTAAAGAAATCAACATCCTTGACCGTTCCTATAACCTGTTTGATCTGCAGCGCCACTTATCTCTTTGCACTTTGCTCTCTGCTGCGATTGCAGCATTAGTTATCTCTTAGATGTTGATGCCACTTTCATTTGCAACGGACGGTCTCTTAGATGCGGAAAGAAAGATGCTCCAGCTTTTTTTCAAATGTGCACAACAAAAGCACAATCCATGTCATTGAAGCAAAAATAGAAAGATGGTCCAGCTTTTTTTTCAAATGTGCACAACAAAAGCACAATCCATGTCATTGAAGAAAAAATAGTAATAAAAGTACAATTTATGTTATCCAAGAAAACATAGTAAGAAAGGCACAAGCTATGTTATCCCACCAAAAAACCAAAAATAGTAATAAAATCATCTAGTCAAAAATACAATTCAATTTTTAAAATAAAATCATCGAGTCAAAAATAGAATCCAATTTTTAAAATAGAAGAGTCAAACCCCCTTTTTCATGTTATCACAATGACATTTTCATATCATAGTTTAGGAATTAAATAATTTAACCTAATTAAAATAATCAAAGAGCCCTCACCTTTGCCATTACCTATATCAATTTTCACCTATGATAAACACTATGATTTATTCTATGAGCTATTATATGCAATGAACGACTCAGATTATCTCTTAGATTTGGAAATATGCTCCATCTTTTTTCACATCTACAGAACAAAAGCACAATCCTTGTCATGGAAGAAAAAATAGTAATAAAAGCACAATCCATGCCATTAAAAAAATAATAATAATAATAAAAGCACAATCTGTCATCCACTTATAAAATACTAATAAAAGCACAATTAAAATCATCAAAAAGACCCCACACCCTTGCAATAACTTATTGCAATTTTCTCCTCTGATAAGCACTATGAGTCATCCTATGTCAGTGTTCTCTCATAAGAACTATGAGTTATCTCTTAGATGCTGCTATCACAATATTCCAATTCCAAAGGGAGGGTTGGAATTGCAAGAGGTGGAAAGATGCTCCATCCAATGGAGGATGTAGCCACCTTTCACAACGAAACAATAAAAGAAAACCATTTTTCATAAATTATACTTTAGGTTTGCTTTCTCACATCCATGCAAAGCTTGAACTCTTCCCAATTTTCTTCTTGGAACATCCCTCCTAAATATCTTCCAAGAGGCTAAGCTGCTTGCTATTGCTCACAATCAAGAAACACCTAGTTTGAATCACAATCAAGAAACATCTAGTTTGAATAGTGAAGGGAAGAACAAACATCGATTCTATCATTGGAAATATTTTCATTTTGATAATGAATGTTGTGACTTGTAGAAAAAATGGCCAATGCCTTTCTTATTGAACAACATTGAGAAACACAAGCGTTGACATTGATGATGCACACCTAGATCTTAATGTTAATAATTCAACCTCCACCCACCCTTAATTGGTTCTCGTGGGGAAAAACTACTATGAGAACAAGAATGAAGCTCACTTCACTCAACAATTTCTAGATCAAGCAACAACTTGCACATGTAATCATAGACAACGGAAACAACAATAACTTTCTTTCTCAACAATTGATTGACAAAATCCAACTTTCTACCACTCATCCCCAACCATATCATATTGGATGGGTCCACGAAGAAGTACATACTTTATGTTTATAGTGTTTTATCATATTTTCCATTAGACCATTCATTGATACAATTGATTGTGATGTTACACCCTTCTATTGTTGAGATATGAATTTTTTCGAGCCCCACCAGTTTCACAAAAAAGGACAAATTTGTGGGTATTATAACTTCTACAATTAGTTCTATAAGGATAATAAGATCTACAATGTCATCTCTTCTTTCCCTTATTCTTCGTTTGCAAGAAGATAATTTATTAACCATATAAATATCCACGAGTTGAAAATGTTTGATATGTTGCCATGCTCATCCCCATCCGCATTCATCTACTTGATTTATAATGCTCACACTTTTGCATGGAGATGTATTTTTGAGCATCAAGTCCAACTCCAATCCTCATCTTACTTCAGACCATGCCCTACTTTTCCTTTTCCCTTGATTGTGGAACTCAAATACTCTTTATCATCATGCTTCCACAAGGGGTTAAATTCTTTGACATAATATGTTTTTTTTGCCTACCTATTTTGTCCACATGGCAATCCTCAATTTTTCTATTGCAAACTTTTTTATCTCCTCCTTGGTGTGAGGACATTCATGCAGATTTATGTCCCATTTGCCTAACCACTTTTTATATTGCTTCATCCACGTATTTTTCCGACGACTTAGCTCCTATTTGACAACCAAGTTGGACCATCGGTGCTTATCCATATTTTCAACCTTCTTTAGGTAACTTAGTAGATGAATGATCAATGAAGCATCAATTAGAAACATACCAGCCTCAGCTAAAAGTATATCGTATAGAACCGTTAATTTGACTTTGAGGCTACTTGTGAGTAGATGCTTTTGGATTCTTTCTATTTGCCGCCATTTGCGGCTTGACATGTTACTCCCCCATATCTCACAACCGTATAGGATAATTGGCACCACTAATAAACCAAAGAGGGCTTTCATAGTCTTCCAATCCCATAATTATTCTTGTCTACACTTGTTCGAGAGAAGGTAGGAAGCTTTCGACCCTCCTTGGATTCTTTTTTATCTACATGCTTCCCATCCGAGCCTCTAGTGAAACTCAATTCCTAGATATTTGTATTAGTCTACAACCTCCAAGGGGTTGCCCTCAAAGAGAAAAGTATCCTGTTGTTTCTTTCTTTTTAGGGAGAAAATCATGACTTTAGTTTTCTGAAATTTACTTGCATTTCTCGCATATTGACAAAATAATTCCATAGCTTTCAAATTCTTTCTCAGACCTATTGCAGATTTAGCAATAAGGATAAGTCATCGGCATATAAAAGCAATTTCACCAGATATCTTGCTAATTGGATGCCTTCTCCTTTGATATTTCTTATCCACTCTTCAAGCTTATTAATATATAAACCAAACAAAGTGGGGGAAGGAGGCCATCCCTGTTTGACTCCTATGTCATTGCCAAAGCATTCAGACATACCCTCTTTTGTTTTGATTTATGCTCTAATGTGCTCATATAGCTTATGAACATTAGGTCTATATTCCTTTGGGGCCCCTTGTCCTTCCATTCTGTGCCATAGCTTATCTCTAGGGATAGTATCAAAGGTTTTTTTGAAGTCAACAAAGCAACAAAATGATTCTCGACCATTGTTATCCCAAACTTTTTGAATGAGATGCTTTAGAGTGATGCAATGATCAATGGTAGAATTCTTAGGCCTAAAACTAGCTTGCCCCTTTGCTCTTTTCTCCTCGTTTTCATCTCACACGTTGATTCTGTTCTCTAGCATGCTCGCAAAAAGTTTTCCAAGAAGAGGGTCGATCATAATAGTAAGATAGTTATATGGGTTATTGATTTTTCCAGTTTTGTGAAGAGGTATAGCAACACTTGTTGTCCATTCACCCGGAAAGCTACCTTGACTGCATTTGTTAAAGATCTCTTTGATGTGTGGGGCTAGAAACTTCACACCGCATTTCAAATATTATGTCTGCATACTATCAATGTCTTGTGCTTTACCATTTGCCAGTTTCTTTATACCTTGCTCAATATCCCCAGTCAATAATAGCTCTATTGAGGAGACAATCATGGGAGGCTTACTTTTCTCATTCGTCCACTCATATAGAAGTTTTGCATAGACTAGCCACTAGGCATCTGTGATACTGCTTTCAATTTGTTTTTTCTTGTGTTGCGGTTCCTTCCAGAAACCTTTGGGATTATGTTTTCCCAAAGAAATCAATTCTTTCCTTCTTGCATTCACATAGCTTTATTTTTTTTATTTTATCAATTGCTTATATATAATCGTGTTTTCTTTGCTTGAATTTTCTTTAAAGGACCTTTTCACCTCCTTGCACTCCTTGTCATACGAAGGATTAGCTGGGAAGGTATTTGAGATCATGTGTTTCCATATGGAAAAAAATGTCTTTCTCCTCAGCTATGGGCCCCAACCCCGGGCCTCTTCTCCATGGGTAACCTCTGCAATTCCATCTTACCATGTTTAGGTACTCCCGTGGGGCCCCGAATACCTCTTTCTTGTTTGTTGATCTATCACTGACTTGAGCTTTCTCATTTTTCAACCATGCCCAATTTCCTCCCTCTCTTGTTGATTTTACTTCCATTATTTCCTCTTTTCTTCTTGTTGGGTGAATGTTAAATCTTGGGCTAAGTAGATACAAGTGCCTTTAAGCAACCCTTTATTCCTCAGGATTTTAGACTTGTCCTCTATGATTATTAAAGTAACTCAAACACGTCTATTCCTTCCTTCTACCACATTCTTTCCTATCTCGTTGGCCTGTTGTATCCCCCCCATCCAATGCAACTCATCCTTGAGAAAATTCCTTACTAGAATATTCGTTCTCTCTTTTTCCCCAAAGTCCTTCAAGCCTTTGATGATGATATTTACCATTTTTTCTTCTTTGTCCTTTCCTTTCTCATCTGCCTCTTGACTTCCTCTTCTATAAATTCCTTTTGTTCACTTGGTAGTTATTTTACTACCTGAGCCCGTGATTTAGCCTCTTTTATTTGCTCCATTAACTTGTTTTCTCTTATTTTCATGTCTACCATTAATGGCTGAAATTTTTCCTTCTGAATTGTGTTAGTTGCTCCTGTTGGCTCCAAAAGTGGAGTAAGAAGAGAATCATTGTGATTTTGAACTCATTTCATAGCAAAAGAAGTAGATATCTTTGTGAAAAAAAGATAGGAACATGAGAAGAAAATGTTGCTAGTTGAGAAAAGGGGTAAAGGAAACAACTTGAGCTTTTGAGGCATGGTGTGTAGGTATGTGTCCAATGGTGTTAACAAAATCTCATCTTAACATTCTTAAAGTTGTTTCTGACTACCTAGTTGTTTTGTAGATTATAAAAATGTGAGTAGTTTAAAAAATAGAAGTTTAGGCATTGACTATTAGGAGCACCGAAAGGTGGGAAACATTAGTTCCCAGCTAATCCTATGTTAAAGAAGACATGTACAAAATAGTGTTCACAATAAGCGTAGAGGTATTACAACTTATAGTTGTTGAAGGTTTAAATCCATAATATCAATGCATTGTAGATCACATGAAACCTCCTTAATAGACCTTACATGCAAGATCACAATGCCATCTATAATGGATACTACATCACTCACAAACTTCAAAAGATGGAAAGGTTTTCCAAATTCGTTTTTCCTTCTAAATTTTCCTTTATTTCCAATTGAAATGAGTACAGGTAGCCTACATTGTACATATTCACAGATGAAAGAAGAATGCAAATACCAAAAGGAGAACATAAAATCATACATGTTGTACACTATTGTTTTATGTGGTTATATTTGTACAAAAATGGTGGAGAGTGATCATACTTGAAAATGTCTCAAAGGGTTACAAATATCATATGCAAAGACCGAGTCACCAATGGACTATTGATGACAAGGTAGATAAACTACAAGACATAAAGTAAAAAATAAATAACACACAAATATATTACATATTTGGACTAGATCCAATAGGAACTATGCACAAAGTATGATGAATTTGTCCATGATAAAAATAAATTGTCTCCAATTTCTATTGATTGTACACACTTTCTAGCGAAAGACATCATCATTTGTAGGAACTGAGATGATGGGAATACCCTGATTGGGTACCAACAGAATGGATGTTAAAATGGGGGGTTATGGAATAATTACAGGGGCATTGATATTCAATATAGAATGTCCTCTGAATAAGATTAAACTAATAGTTTGTTGCGGAAACACCTATGCAAAAAAGATGACCTCCGTATCCTTAGTTGGAGTGAACCATGAAGAAAAGGCTATCTGGGGCATGTTTTGAAGTAAGACAAGGATTGGAGTTGGAATTGATGCTCAGAAATACATCTCCGTGAAAAAGTGTGAGCATTATAAAGAAAGTAGATGAATGCGGACAAGGATGAGCATTGGAATGTGTCAAACATTTTGAACTCATGGATATTGATATGGTTAATAACTTATCTTCTAGCAAATGTAGAATAAGGGAAAGAAGAGATGATGTTGTAGATCTTATTAGCCTTGCAGAACTAATTGTGGAAGTTATAATACCTACAAATTTGTGCTTTTTTGTGAAAATTATAGGGCTCGGAAAAAATCACATCTCAATAATAGAAGGGTGTAACATCACAATCAATTGTATCAATGAATGGTCTAATGGAAAATATGATAAACAGTGCAAACATAAAGTAGTTACTAATTCGTGGACCTATTCAATATGATATGGTCGGGGATGAGGATGAGTGGTAGAAAATTGGAATTTTCAACCATTTGTTGAGAAATAAAATTATTTTTGTTTCCGTTTTCTATGATTAATTATGTAAGTTGTTGCTTGACATAGAAATTTTTAAGTGAAGAGAGCTTCATTCTTGTTCTCACAGTAGTTTTCTCCCACGAGAACCCACTAAGGGTGGGTGGAGGTTGAACAATTAATATTGATATCTAGGTGTGCATCATGAATGTCAACACTTGTGTTGCTCGATGTTGTTCAATAAGAAAGGAATTGACCATTTTCTCCTAAAATTCATAACATTCATTATCAAAATGACAATATTTCCAATGATAGAATTAATTGTGATTCAAACTAGGTGTTTCTTGATTGTGAGCAATAGCAAGTAGCTTAGCGTCCTGGAAGATATTTAGGAGGGATGTTCCAAGAAGGAAATTGGTAAGAGTTCAAGCTTTGCATCAATGTGAGAAAGAAAACCTAAAGTATAATCTATGAAAATGGATTTCTTTCATTGTTTAGTTGTAAAAGGTGGCTACATCCTCCATTGGATGGAGCATCTTTCCACTTCTTGCAATTCCAACCCTCCCTTAAGAATTGGAATTTTGTGATAGAAGCATCTAAGAGATAACTCATATTCCTTATCAGAAGAGAACATTGACATAAGATAACTCATATTGCTTATTAGAGGAGAAAATTGACATAACTTATTGCAAGGGTTTGAAGGCTCTTTGATGCTTTTAATTGTGATTTTACAACTCTTTTTTAAGTGGATGATAGATTGTGCTTTTATTACTATTTTTTTCTTCGATGACATGGATTGTGATTTTGTTCTATAGCTATGAAAAAATATGGAGCATATTTCCACATCTAAGAGATAATCTGAGTTGTAAGTTGCATAAGATAGCTCATTGGATAAATCATAGTGCTTATCAGAGGAGAAAATTGACATAGGTAATAGAAATGGTGAGGGATCTTTGATTATTCTAATTAGGTTCAAATATTTAATTCCTAAACTCTGATATGAAAATGTCGTTGTGATGACATGAAAAGGGGTTTTGATCCTTCTTTTATATCTACATGCTTCTATTTTAAAAATTGGATTCTATTTTTGACTAGGTGATTTTATTACTATTTTTGCTTGCATAACATATATTGTGATTTTATCGCTATTACTATTAGAATGATAAATTGATATAACTAAAACTCAAAAATAGTAAAGAGTGATGAGTCAAAAAATCGGTCTAAGTTCATTGATATCTAGAGTCAAGACTTGAAAGTACTGAAAATTTAAAATGGACAATGAGAATTGAAGGGGCATTGTAGGGAAGGAGAGGCTAAAAAATAGTTAAATGTAAAGTCAGATAAAGATGCGTTGCAAGAAAAATAGAGGCAAGCTTGGTAAGTTGAAAGGGTGAGTTA
>APFE031426668.1:0-17999 GCA_000404065.3 Pinus taeda
ATATATATATAGAAGGCTAAGAATATAAAAATAACCCAGACCATATAAGATACCAATGAGTTGAGATTTCAATTTTTAATCTCAATTAGATTCTTATTTTAAAGTCAACATTTATTATGTCACTATAATGATATTTAGTGATGATGTTGGGCTAATATTTTAGTCTGTACATTAAAAAAAAAAATTCAAAGTTAAATTTTGGTTCATTACAAAAATTAAGAATGACGTACGCTTGCCGCCATCGCTAGGGCTACGTGGACCGAGGCATTACGTCAGCCTTTGCGTGACTCACTGTGACGTGTTGGGTTTAACTCCACATTTGCATGGTCATTCCAGTAGTTTAACAAGACAAGTGGAGGAGTTTTTCGGAAAGTTTTGGAAATTCTAGTTATATTTAGAGAAAATTTAGCAATGATATTTGTAAATCAAGTTATAATTGTTAAACTTCAAAATTTTAGGAGTCTTAGAAGTTTTTGATGATACTAAATCCATTTCCACTATAAAAAACATGAATAAAATACTGTCTCTACAATTTTTTTTTGAAATTTTTACTTAAATTCCAGCCACTTTTAGTTATCAAAATATTTCCTCCAAATCGTTAAACAACTCTATTCATAATGGATATTGCCCGCCCTTTTTTTATTTTAATAATCCATTTTTCTTTGGATTATATTTTGTAGCACCGTGATTCTTTTAAGGCGTGGGATGTTGAATTTTGTGAGATGTCATATCTAAGCTTTCTCCACGCCAAATATATAATTTAAATATGATTTTCATATAATGGAGTGACACCTCTCAATATCATTATGCTTAATTGATTAAGTCGTGAGTATATTTTGTGTTTATGATTTCACTTACACGTTACACTCTTTTTCACATATTTCCTAATTTTAATTTTAGTGAGCTCGACATTAAATATTTTGTTAATTTTCATAAAAAGTAATATTATATGAATTAGAAATATTTTTAACAATATTTGGGAGGTTGTGTAATTGTTATATGTTTTATATTTCTGAGTGTAAATATGGGGGGCATTTTTCATTAAATTATGATATTTTGTTCTTCTAAATGCAATTTTTAATATATGTATATAGATTTATAAAACAATTTAATTATAGAAAATATGAGTTTGTATAGTTATTTACTTTTATATGAAATGATTCAAAATAATTATGAAAAGTAAAATAGGGATTACCGGAGAGGCACTTTCTAACTCAGTGCAATAGAGATGTAATGTATTGTTTAACATTTTGACTAAGTCAAATTATATCGAAATAAAAATAAGACAAAAGTTAAATAAATAAATAACTAATGTAATGTAAACATTTTAACTCACTTAAAATAAAATAACAAAGTAAAAATAAAAGTACAAATAACCCTATAAAAAATAAAAATGACCCATAATATTAACACATAGTATTGAGAATCCATGATATTGACCCATGATATCCATGTGAGATATAGTTTATTTAAAAAAGAAAATCTATTATATTTTTCATTATAACATGCCTTAATCTAAACCCAATCTTAAATACATATAAAAAATGATGATGAAAACTACCTCAAATAATTATGAAAAAACATAAGCACGCGGAACTATTATAATTCAATTTTGTATTTTTGTTATCTAAAATTCCATTATGAGAAACGGGATCACTCTTCTCATGTATTTTCATATATTTCTTCAAGATTCTATTTTGTATTTTTCTACATGGCTTTATAAGGGTCTTAGATTAAGTGAGAAACTCAAAATTGTGAGAGATTTTATTTTTTTAATTTTTAAGATTTTAAGGTGAAGATGGAATTATATTGTTTTTTATAATATTATTTTTATTTTGATAAATGTTTTTTTTTCTTTTTCAAAAAGATGGTTTACAAAATTCATCACAACAATTTTTCGCTCTCATTTTGATTAGACTTTTTTAAAATAGGGATTGGAGAATATTATAATAGACAATTTACAAACATTATTTCCGAAAGGCTTTTTAGCTTTAGAATAACTAAAGTAGATAAAAAGGAAACAATAACTGACAACAACAGATCAAGGAGGTGGGTGAGGGGGAAGTACAAGGGGAGCTACAAAGAAACCAACTCAATCGTGCATATGGAAATCAATATGTTCCACCCTCGCTTCCAGGCTACGAAGGTGGTCATCGGTACGGCAATGGTTGTGTCAAAGGTTGTCCAACTGCTCCAAAATTTCATTTCGACTATATTGAATGTTATTAAAGTAGGCCATAAGTCCATTTTGGTCTTCATACCTATGGTCCCTGGGAATATCCATATTAATTTGTATGCATAAGAGTTGTTCAGCAATAGATTCCATGGTGGTAGGAGCTACTACGTGACTAGGCGAACGGGCTGGAGAAAGAGCTTCAACGTCCTCAATGTCCTGACTAATCGAATTGGTAATTCTCTAAGATATACATAGTCTTGCTTGGGATCGTACCACAAGACCTATGGGGACCAAACTTCCTCGCCTAACCGTTGGACAATATCCACGGGGCTATCCACATTTGTATTCTCTCAATAGTCTCTGATGTTATTTAAGTGTAGTCATACATATTTGGTGTAAAATTTTCCACGCACTTAAAAATATTTATTTTCCACACCAATCTCTTCCCATCCATGCAACAATTAAGTTTTGATATTAAAGCATGTAATATTTGTGGCAAGTCTTAAAAATAGTGCTTCTATCACCGAATTAGGAACTAATGTCCTACACTCTTAAAATTTAGTTTAATTTCATTTTCTTGCATACATTGCATTAACCTATGCACACCAACGTCAACAATATGCATGTTTAGAGATTAGTGGTTCATGTGTACACTTACAACCATAAATAACAACCATCACTAAAACCATTGTTGAATATGCATTATTGGTTCATGTGTACACTTATAACACATTATTGGTTCATGTGTGCACTTACAACCATAAATAGCAACCATCACTAAAAGCATTGTTGAAACTATTCTGGAAACTAATTAAAGTTGAATAATAATAATTATGTGTGTATAAAAGCCATGTGGTGGCAATGTGCAGAAAAGAAAAAAAATGCAATGACATTACCACCACGTGGCTCTTGTATAATTATATGAACATATGATTATAGAGGGAATCGAGCTTTGCTAATTGCAGCATCTTTATGTTCTTCTCTGGCATCATGGAGAAGTCTCCTCAACCAAACTGCCTCACACATTGTTGCCCACATTGGTTGATACTCTACTTCTGCTAAAGACAAGGATGCAGTATTATGCTTCTTGTTGCTCCATGAAATGATCCTGGACCCATTGTTGAAAGCATAACCTGTTATGGATTGTCTGTCATCCTGATTTATGGCCCAATCTAAATTTGAAAAACACGTCAATCTAACATCAAATGAATCAATATATTTAATTCCAAAGTCTAAGGTTCCTTGAAGATGCCTTAAGATGCCTTTTGCTGCCACCCAATGACTCGCAAGAGGTTTTGACATAAACTGGCTCAAAACACTGAGTGCAAAAGCTAAGTTTGGTCTAGTTGTAGTCAAATAAATCTAACTCCCAACTAGATGCATATACAGTGTTTCATCCACCTCCTTAGAACCATCATCATTCCGAAGTTTGACATTCTAATGTAAAGGCACTGAGGCATATTTGCACTGATCCATTCTAAACTTTTTCAATAAGCTCCTGACATACTTTCCTTGAGACAGAAAAGTTTGGCTAGAATCTCTCCAGACTTCAAGACCCAAACAATAGTGTAACTCTCCAAGGCTTTCATCTCAAAAACCTGTGACGTTTGCACTTTGATTTCTTTAATGAGCTCATAAACATTCGCAGTAATAATAAGATTATCTACATATAAAGAAATCAAAACAATTCGCCCCATTTCATTAAACATAATATACAGATTTGGGTCGTTCTTGCTCCTCTTATAACTATGTTGTAAGAAAATGAGTTGATTTTTTATACCATGACCTAAGTGCCTATTTTAAACCATATAATGCCTTTTTTAATTTGCAGACTAAATGCTCCTGCCCCTGTTTTATTAATCCTTCAGGTTATTTTAAATAAACCTCTTCTTTCAATTCTCTATTTAAAAATGCATACTTCACATCTAGTTGGTGTAGAATCCAATGATGTTTTGTAGCTGAAGCCATCATCATTCTAATAGTGTTTAGCTTAGCTACCGAAGCAAAGGTTTCAACATAATCAATTCCTTCTCTTTGTGAGTAAGCTTTAGCTACCAGCGTAACTTTGTATTTGTCTACACTACCATCAAATTTAAATTTAGGTTTATATAACCACTTGCAACCTATCAGTTATTTCCCTTCTAGCAATTCAACTAAATCCAAGGTTTTGGTTTTAAGTATTGACTCATATTCCTCTTCCATGGCTTCCCTCCATTCATCATATTAACTTGCTTCTTTATAATTTGAGGGTTCAAGGACATTTAACATACTAGTTATAAGAGCATGATCCCTATATCTTTTTGGTAATTAAGTTTTCCTACCTGATCTCCTTAGTGCTGGACTTGCCTCAAATCTGTCTTTCTCATACCTTGGTGGACTTGGATTGCTAATTGTACCTGCATCACTTGATTCTTCCTTTTGTTACTGCTGCTCATGCATGTCCCTTGTTTCATCACTTCCATCTTCCACCAGCAAAGGCATGTGCCACTCTTCATTGCCTTTATCACAGTTTCCATCATCAACCTTCTTATGGAATACTACATCACTACTCGTAAACACTTGATGAATAGAGGGATTAAACAATTTATAAGCTTTAAAATATGTGCAATACCCAACAAAAATGCATTTAATGGCCTTTGAATCTAGTTTCTTCTGATACTGTTTTGGAATATGACCAAAAGATTTCGACCCAAAAACTCTTAAATGATTAATTGCAGGCTTAAAACCTAATAAATCTTCGAATGGAGTCTTAAAATCAAGACTTTTTGTTGGACTCCTATTCCTTTGAATACATTGCAGTATTTATTGTTTCCGCCCAAAAACCATTAGACAAGTTCTTACCTTTTAACATGTTGCATGCAAACTCCACAAGGGTTCTATTCTTCCTTGCTACAATCCCATTCTGTTGAGGAGTGTGGGGTATTGTGAACCATTGAACTATCCCATGCTCCTTGCAATATTTGATGAAGCCACCCTGCTTGTATTCTCCCCCTTGATCTGAGCGGAGAATTTTGATGAACGTCCCTGTTTGTTTTCCATGCTTTTGAAATCTTTAAAGTATTCAAAAGTATGACTCTTTTTTGTGAGGAAATATACCCAAGTAAATCTTGTGCAGTCATCAACAAATAATAAAAATAATAGGCACCTCTTAATGACCTTGTCTGCATCGGCCCACATATATCAGTGTGCACAAGATCTAGTATATCTCTCTTCTTTTTATCTAATCTTGGGGGAAAATCATCCATGTGCATCTTCCGAAGAGCACATGCTTCACAATCAACATGAACATTTTTTAAAATAGGGATACCATTCGCCATGCCCTGTTTCTGAAGTAGCAGCAAGTCATGAAAATTGATATGAGTGAATCTTTGATGCCACAAATTCTCTGCAGACATAACTGAAGAAGGCAAGGCTTGGTGTGGTGTGCTTCTTACATTCATCTTGTACATACCTCTAACTTGAATGCCTGATGCAGTTGGTTTCATATGATCCAACAGATCTTTAATAACACAATAAGCCTTAAAAAATTATACCTTAAGATTCTAATATGTTATCCTACATACGTAAATGAGATTATTTTTAATTCCTAGTACATACATCACATTTTGAATACACTTAATATTACCATCAGGTAATACCACAAGAATATTTCCATACCCCTTAATCTAGTACCCTCTTTCATCACCAAGGTATATATTAGCACCACTACTGGTTTCTTTAAAGTTTTCAAACCAATGTCTATTACCAATCATGTGAGTGGAAGCTCTTGAATCCACAAACCAAGTTTTTGTTTCATCATTCTCGGCAGAGAAAGCAAAATCAAATACAAACAGTCTGAGATTCTAATTCTGATATTCATCACCAAAGTGCCCTGCATGCTTCTTATGTCTATGTCGACTTTCATCAAGCTTCTTCTTATGGGAATTCCAAGAAATGTGACCAGATTTACCACAATAAAAACATTTGATCCTTGAATCATATATAGTTGAAGACATACCTTGAAGTGGATTTTTCTATGGTGTACCTCCGGCTTTTTGTCTTATGCTTGCTTTTCCTCTTAAAGGATTTTTCTTCACCATTAATGCTAGATCTGAATTCTAGGGTTTCAGGGTCATCCACCTCTCTTCCTCTTGTATCAATATCCCTGTCAATTGCTCGAAATTGGGGGCTTTCTCCCTTGTGTTCAAGCCTAAAATAAACCTCTGATAATAGTCAGTCATACCATTCATGGTAACCGTGACGAGATCAATGTTCCATATTGTCTCCCCTACATCATCCAACTTATTTCTCAGCTCCTTGATCCGAGAGATGAATGCATCAACTGATTCACTCTCCTCCATTTTGATGGAGAGAATATTTCTCTTTAGGAACAATAAATTATTTGTATTCTTTATCTCATAAAAATCCTTGAGAGCTGTCCAAATGTCATTTTTTGATAAATACACTCTCTGATGTGAGGGATAATGCAATCTTTCACTGACAATTTCAACAACACTTTTACTTTGTTCTCCCTCTTCTCTCAATCCTAAATTGTTGCAATTCTTCTGCCTCTAGCTGTAGTCAACTTCAATTCATCCCCATTTGTAATCACCCATGCACTTTTCCCCTTAAGCAGGGTCTGCAACTTGAATTTCCAATTAGAATAATTGAAGCCATCAAGCTTATTGCTCTCATTCAAGTATGTTTTTTCCATCTAATTATTCATTGTGATAGGTATATCTATGAATCTTCTCCAAGATCCCTTCAACCTCCAACAATTAATCAAGGAGTGAATTTAATTACCATATATGTTAGCAATGGATCTATATCTAGATTTAGAGGAGCGATCTAAAAAAAATACCTCTTTCCAATAGAGGCCCCACGATGGGCGCAAAAATAAAAAAAACCGTAGTCTTAAACAAATAATTAAAAAAAATGCATCGATAGATAGGCTGACCAATGCCGCCAATTCTCACCATTAGGCAAGTCTCACTGCGAGGCAAACATCTTGGTTGATGCTTGATTGTGGCTTCAAATAACTTTTTGCAGGAACTAATGCTCAGGCCAACGGATTCTGTGCTCAGGAAAATGACGATCCATGCTCAAGCAATTGACGATCCACACTCAAGCCGACAGATTCCTTGTTGTGAAGGAGCCGTAAACAGACCGCTTACAAGGTTGTAACCACCCACTAACACAACCACAAGTTTGACTCCGCCATCGCAGATCAACTATCCTGATCACCGAACCTAAATTTTCCAAAACCTCCGCATATCAATCAACAATATAACAAATTCATCGAAATTCAAGACAATGTGACATCATCTCCAACGCAAATTTCCAAAGAATAAGACGCGCTGATGGGTTGTGATGACGTGAAATGGTGTAAGGATGGTTTGATCAACGTGTGATCGAGCCTCAGATCCATACTGATCACTAAAGAAATCCGATCAGTTCAACACGTCTATTTAAAAAACTTTCACGTTGCTCGTGTTGGCAAGCCACAACTTCTCCACCTTCCACAAATTTCTGGTCTTAATCACGCTGGAGTGGGGTTCGATTCCTTAGGCACTAATCCTAGAGATCTTCGAGAGAGGAGCATGAACGAATCCTGGGCACACGTTCACTGCACCACACGTAGGTTGGGCACACATTCCACAATCCATGCATTAATAGCACGCACAGTGGCATTAACAAATGTGAAACTTCAAGATGAAAAATACCAAGATGTCAATTTGGTTGTTGTTGAAAAAAACTGCCATGATGTATTAAGTTTAATCCTGACAATGCAGTTGAAGGAGTTGAGACGTTGAGAGCGAGTAAGCAAGGGTTTCGATTTCCAATGGCAGGGCAACAATAGCGAGGGGATCCAGTCTTCCAGCCAATAATTCTCAACAACACTCTTGATATTAGAAGATAGTTAATGCATCAGATCTGATCCAGATCCTCACCTACGACAATCAAATGCCAAACAAAAAAAATGCAGATCACACCTTCAAGGACTCGACCTCACAAGATACACAGGGCTCTAATTCCATGTTCTAATACAATGTTAAAATGGAAGAAACGACATAATATATTCTTCCCTAGTAAATAATGCCTCCACATTTTTAAGGCATGAATTACAAGAACTAATTCCAAATCATATACATCATAATTTTGTTCATGTTTCTTTATTTTTTGTGACTCATACACTATGAAAACATTATCTTGTTGTAGCACAACCCCCAATCCTTCTAAAAAGTCATTTGTGAAACCAATAAACTCCCTATTTGGATATGTTATCCTTAAAATAGTAGATGTAGTCAACATTTGCTTCAGTTTGTTGAAACTCCCTTGACATTTATCAGTCCATTCAAACTTTTCTCCCTTTTTCTTTAGTGAGGTAATGGGGTAAGCTAGCTTTGAAAACCCTTCCACAAATCTGCGGTAATACCCAAAAATCCCCATAAAGGAGCGCACCACTCATACATCTGTTAGAGTTGGCCAATTCATAATGAATTTAACCTTTTTAGGGTCCAATGCCAATCATTCTTTGGAGATGATATGCCTCAAACACTGAATTTTGGGTTTGTAAAACTCACACTTGCTGCTCTTCGCATAAAGTTGATGCTCCCTTAAGGTTTGTAACACCAACCTGAGATGATCTTGGTGTTATTCTTCATTTTAGAATATACTAAAATGTCATCAATGAAAACTAATGCAAATCGGTCAAGATACTTGTGAAGCACGTTTTTCATTAGACACATGAAATTTACAGGTGCATTGGTGAGGCCAAAAGGCAGCACCAAAAATTTGTAATGACCATAATGAGTTTTGAAAATTATTTTATGGATATCTTCATATTTTATACATAACTTTTGATAACCAGTTTGCAAATCAATCTTTGAATAATGATTTCCCCCCTCACTTGATCAAACAGATCATCAATATGAGGCAGGGGGTATTTTTTTTAATGGTTAATTTATTCAGTTGACGGTAATCAATGCACATCCAGAAAGTGCCATGTTTATTAACAAACAGTACACGTGACCCCCATGGTGAAAGGCTGGGTCTGATATAACCCTTATGCAATAGTTCTTGTAATTTCATCTTCAACTCTAGTAGTTCTAATGTACTCATCCCATAAGGAGCTCTAGACACAAGGATAGTGCCTGGTACTAAATCAATGGTGAAATCTATGTCCCGATGTGGGGGTAATCCTGGTATGTCTTCAAGAAATACATCCAGAAATTCTCTAATGACTGGTAGGGTATCCAAACCTCTTGTTTCAGTTATCTGATCATTTGTTTCCACATGTACTAGGTACAATTGAAATCCTTTTTGGGCACTTCTCTTCAGCTGCAAGGCAGAAATTTTCCGAACCGACACTGGTTTTCATTTTCCGCTAATTATACTAGTGTGTCCATTATGATTAACATAGGTAACTATTTTTTCTAGACATATTATAACAACTGTTTGATTTTCTAGCCAATCCATGTCTATTAACAGGTCATAAGATCTAAAGTAAGGATCTTTAGATCTGCCATGATGGAATACCCATTTAAATTCAATAGACATTGTTTTACGTGACAGGTTACCTTCCTTTTGCTCCTGGTTGCTAATTGTACCAACCATGTTGTTCTAATTTTTTATTATTTATAATTTACACTTTTCCCAATTTGGGGGATGATGTAACTTAAGATAGCCCCCAGATCAATTAAAATAGACACACTGGTTTAATATAGTACCTTCAATCTCTAGCATAGTAAACTGGTGCTCAGCTTATCGGTCCTCCAGCGTTGCGTTGATTCTAGGAATATTCTGAGCCACATCATATATTGCAATTGCCTCATGGACAACTTTAATATTTTGTACATACTTGGGATTATGCAGGTAGTCTCTCAACAAGTGTGGCTCTCCACAACCCCAACAGTTCAACGGTTCCCTTTCCTTTGCACTGCTATTTTTTTTTTTTTTTACGTTCAATTCTGTGGTTTTTGAACCCGTATATGACTGTGCAAGTGGGGGTGCATTTCCTTTGGTAACATTCTTCTTTTGATGATCCCTACCAAAATTTTTCATATAGTAATTTTTTTGTCTTTTCATATCCCCTCCCATCTTGGCATTTTCTTTACGTTTCCATACTTTACCACTTTCACTTTTAATTCGGAATCATTGATAACATATTCTAGCCTTCCTCACCACCTCATCCATGGTTTTCGAGTTATCAAACTCAATTCTCTCCTTGTATGAGGCTGGTAAAATGTTTAGGAAACGTTATATTTTATCTTTATCGTACTTAAGGTATGGCACATACCTCAGCAAGTTCATGAAATTAGCCACAAATTCATCCATGAACAACTACCCTAACCTTAATTCATGGAATTCTTTGGCTCGGTCATCGTAGTAGTGTTCACTAAGATAGCATGACTTGAATTTCTTGTGGAACTCTTACCAAGAAACTGTCTTGTTTTCTAACAACCGCACACCTCTCACCTCCTCCCACCATAAAGTAGCCTTTCCTGCAAATGATAAATAGCCAGGCATGCATTTAAATTGGTCTCATATTCATATACTTGAAAGCACTTAATAATGTTCAGCAACCATGCTTCTGCATCCTCCTCCCTTTCCCCATCAAAATTTCGGGGTTTGATCTTTCTAAACTCTCCTTGTAATTCCATTTACTTCTTCCCCTTATGTACTTTTTGGGTACCATGATCCGGCTCCTCTCCACTTTCTGATTTTTCAGATTATGTCCCAATCCATCTCCTTTTTAGCCCCTATGTATCTACCCTTTTGTGGCTAGATTTCTTGGTCCAATCTATAATCTGTTTCTATTTCTCTTCACTTGCTTTAAAAAGCCACTCATTGTTGTTCCTTAGCTACACTATTTCATGTTGCAGGTTCCTTACCATATGCACAAGCTGGGAAGGTAAGGTAGTGCTACCTTACACCAACTCCACGTACAAATCTTCCCTGTCGGTAATAGCTGGAGGGGAGTCTTCCATCCTTGCACTGTGTTCTACTTCAACTCAGCGTCCTCTCTGAAATAGAACAACAAATATTATAATTTTCATTTTATACTAGTCCCTGTGCATTCAATAACAAGTGGTGGTTCCTCTCTTAAGCCTAGTATTGTATCTTGGGCTCTGATACCATTTGTCACATGCCAATTGGTAACACCTTTTCTTCATGCTATATATATAATGTAACCTTCTGCAATGTCTTTATTGGTATAACCATGTCTCATACCCCTTTGTATTTGTTATGGTTGCATAAGCTTGGTAAGCTTGATGTATTGTTTAATATGGTTACCCATATGATTCATCACCACTTGATACCTTAATATTATATGCCACCTCCTATGTGTATTACATTACCCCTAAGTTCGTACACTAACACTGCTTAAGATGTGCACTACCCTAGCCCTAAATTCCTATACTACTACTAATTAAAGTTAAGGCTGATATGTTTGATTGCGCTTTGCAGGTGGTAGGTGCTAGGATATATATCCCATAGTTTCGTGATTACAACTGCAAACTAACCCTCTCCACCATCCTCTCACTCTGCCCCACATGAATCCTTATGCCACTCATCCTGGGTCACATGGCTTACTACCTCTGCCCTACCTCCTCACTTTTGCCGAGATGATTCAACATATACAGTCATGATCTTATGCCAAACATCAACAGTGGAGGTTTACTTGGCCAACCCTAACTCCTCAAACCAACAATCATTTTCTCATTGTCGACGTTGTTCCACTACAGAGAGTGGAGGGTTTGGTTGTTTGGCCTGATGCTTGACATAATTTCTCTGCCCCTACTATGAATCCTTTCACGGGCATGTTGTGGTCTCACCTTAGCAGTGCTAGAGTCGTGGGTCTACGCCACCATCTCCAACTATGCATAGTGACCACACTTGTAGCAACAATATTGCATCAGGTAAGCTTGTATAGTTTTTCTGAGTTAATAATTAGTCTTCCTTGCATTCAACTCAACACTCTAACTGGTTGTTCCTTCCCAGAAATTTTGTGTGCAAGTCTGGCTTAAATTCATCCAGAGTGACCCCTAAGTCTAGAACCCCTCCAAGGAGGCACCCTTTACCACCTTGCAAATTCAATAAGCATATTTTTCCCTCGGTGTAGCGCTTAACTAGTGCTTTCCCCAAATTCCTCCTGAGTTTTCTAAAGTTTTGTTGAGTTACATGGTTTTTTATTCTTTTTCTTATTCAGAGGCTAGACCTAGAGAAAGTTTTAGTCTGACGATCACTACACAGGTAATGTTATTTAAATCTAATTCCTTTCTCATTTTCTTATGTACCTTATTCACTATGAGGAGGTTGAAATCGCTATGTATTTGCTTTTGTTGGGGTTTTTGCACAGGTAATGCCATCATTTCACCCATTTCTAGTTCTTGTGTATCATGGACAAGCACAAGGGCTCTCTGACAAAGCATTCATTTCTTTCGAGGTTGGTCAATTCGTGCTCACCTCTTGTCTAACCAACTCACTTCAACCTGGGAAGAGCCCTTAAGTTTATTAGAGGAACATGTACTTGTTTATTCTAGAATCCTTATGGAAAGCGTCAAGTATACCTAGATTTGATTCACTACTATTTAATGGCCATGACTTGCCACTCATGCGCCAACCATAGTTCCTCATCTAGGGTTTGAAATCCCAATTAATTTTTTCCCTAATGGCAACATTTGTAACAACTCCTCTAAGAAGGGCGATATTTTAATTTCTCCTTCTTAATGATAAATATTGTATGTGAATTTTCGATGGCAATCTCCCTGGTGTCATTTAAAACATAATAGTTTTTTTTCTCGTTCATCATCTCGCTTTTGTTAACACATACACTGCTTTGGTGCGACTTTCATCTCTTTGTTTCATCTAATATCAAGGTTATCCACTACTAGATTTCATTTCTATCTTACATTCTCCTCATCCTCAGAGTTTTATTTAGGCAGTTATGTTTATCATGATGTTATGTACAAAGACTTTACTTAAAGTATGCATAAACTTTGTGTGTTTTCATGCTAGAGAGTTAGCTGGTATTCTATTGATGTATTGTGATGCTTAGAATTATATGCCTACAGTTTGCTTTATAATTGGTTCTTCAATTCTTCTTATCATACTGAATGTTCAATATCCTTTTACTCACAACATGTTTCTCTAGAAATGGTTCTATTTTCTTGTAGGTGTATTAGTAATTTGGGTACATTTATACAAAATGTATACTACTTCCTTACTTAAGGTATGTTTCCCCAGTAACAGTTTTACCATAATGAAGCCATATTATGATTTTGGTTATAATTATATAACATGTATAAAGCTACTGTACTTAACGCATATTTCTCATTTATGTCATACTGATAAAAAACATAAGCCATCAGGTTGATAGATACAAGATTCTTTGTAATGGTAATGTCGTGAAAAGAACATCTGAATTGTTAGCTGGACAAAAGCTTCATTCGCTCTGGAAAATGAATTTTTTGTTACTAATAAGAATTTAGTTATTTATTTCTAAGATTCCAGATGTTATTTATAAACCAATTCATTTATTTCCCAAAAATCCTATTGAGCCTGTTAGAGAATCACAGTTTCGTAAAATTTCTCCTCCTGTTGCAGTAACTATCCTATTTAAATTGTTATAGTAACTATCCTATTTTCCAACTCTCCCCTCTTATCTATTCACCTTCAACAATCATACTTTACCTCCTCCCTTATTCATTTCTTTTTAATAGCCAGATTCAATATTAGTATTTTTTGTTGTTGTTTGTATGGATTTCAATCCAACAAGACTACCCTTAAGGGTGATAATGCCGACCAGAGGAACAAACTACATCAAAATGGTGTAGAAGCTTCTTGCTATAAAGGTGAAGAGTGCTCCACCATAAAAATCAACTGTGTTAAATTCTTGGTTGTATAGAATGTTTTCCTACTTTGCTAATCGACCAACTCCACTCTATACTCACACTCGGACAAGTTACCACTCTTTTCTACCTCTACCTTTATGCCTACTAGTCACGGGTATCATATAATCCTGACATTACTCTAGGAAATTAGTCATACTTGGCATGATTTTGAATTATTTTTACTCTTCAGGAATTACACAACTTTTATGAAATATGAGGTATGCATCAAGAAAAAATTGTCTCATTTTGAATCTTAGGCATGCATTAAAACATGTCACCATTATTTTGAAAAAATAGTATTTATGCCTCTAACAATTTTGTATTTAATATGGGAGTTAATCATGCAACAAAGCGTGTTGTAATTTCTATTAAACAATATTCATGCGTCAATGAAGTTATGCATATGTTCTAGAATTTATAGTAAAGTTCAGATAATGTAACCAATTTAGATCTAGATTTGCAAGTTATAAACCACAGAAACAACACTAACAAAATTCCAAGATAGACTAGATGTTCACCATGACACTTGCACAAATATATGATTTCTTTTTCTATCATCAAGCTAACTATGATGCAATTTACTAACAAAACTAGGTACTTATTACTGACAGGTCTCATGCTGCTTTCAAATTTCACTATCTAGCTAAAACATTCAACTTAGAATCAGATTTTTCTTTTGCATAATAGAAAGATGTAATTTACTCAACAATAACCTCTAACCTTAACCACACTGAACCTCCCAACCATGGACCAACCATTGATCCCCCCCCTCCCCCCGAGCTCGGATGGCTTTCCAATCTCAGTAACCTCTACTAAGTCTACATAATTTCCTTTTCAACATTATTCTTTCCACATATTTTTCCTTCGCAACATCCTTCCTTCTAGGGATCTGTTACCCCTTTAGCCTAGGCTTTTCTTTATCTTTTCCTAAAAAGCCTTCTTTTATCCCCCTGCAGTTCTTTTCTCGTTATTTATCCCCAAACAAGTAAATATATATATTTTATTTATTTAGGAATTTTCTTTTTTATTAAAATCTGATTTGCTTCAAATTTAGGCAAGCATCTTTTACTCTAGCGTGTCCAGCTTCACAATTTCTAGATATATTCAAAAAATTATTTATTTATTTAATTATATCATTGTCTTTGATGATCAGTTGATCACCATTGTCCAACATACTAATAATAATCGCACATAAAAAAAATAGTTGTTTTTACAATACGAGGGGCCTTACAAATATGGAATGCAAGAGAATGCACAACAACCATGGAGGAGATAGTTGTGATCCCCAATGTTGTAATAAATATCAAGAAAAGGCCTAAGATCATACTAATAACTACCATGCAGTGGTTCCCCATAATAGCCCACATGAAATCCATAATTTTGAGTCTCGAACTATCTAAGAAAGACATGTCTTCAAGAATTCTCAGATCCTCCAAGATGTGGCCACTTGGATTCTTTACTTGGGGCACATGTGAGAACAAAGGAAGCACTATTATGGAGCACTAACCTTAGATTGGAAGATGAAGACTCTATTAGGTAGAATCTTGATGGAAAGTCATGTTGAGAGGTACAACATATTTGCGATTTTAGAGGATGTT
Source organism: Pinus taeda (assembly GCA_000404065.3). Classification (NCBI taxonomy): domain Eukaryota; kingdom Viridiplantae; phylum Streptophyta; class Pinopsida; order Pinales; family Pinaceae; genus Pinus; species Pinus taeda. Next base: position 15,651 of record APFE031426668.1, read on the forward strand.
GGAAGATACAAACAAAATCAAAACTATCATTTAGGTAGGTTTGAGGAGAGGATTTCTCATGTGTAGCTCCATTTCCAGTGCAAACTAGATTCACATGTTCCTCCAAGATTAAACGATAGATACATAGTCCTAGTCACTTCTTTAGACACTTGAGTATTCAATGTTTGTTTTTGCAATGCCCTAATAGATAGTCTTGTTATGTTTGCAATACTATAATTTTGGACTAATTACTCTATAGGCAGGTGGTCAAAAATATTTGATTTCCTATTGGGCAAATTGAAACCACCTACCAAGTGACATATATGCTAATGATTCCTGATTGATGTACATGTTTTGCTTGAATTTTTAAGATCATACAAATTAAACGTAGGAAAAAATAATAATTAAAATAAAATTGAGGTAGAATAATCAATTAAGAATTGTTTATCTTAAGAAGCAAGGAGATGGATCAAATCCCTTGATAAATTTATTCCCTCTTAACCCTTAATAAATTCAAAATTAAGATGAATCTAAACTAATATATACACAATTGGCTTGTCATAATTTTTGAAAAATATAAATCAATCAAAATCAGTTTGTAATTAAGTACATCCAAATTAATTTATTTGAAATCTATATATTTTTTCACACACATAATAATATTTTAAGGACTTATCATAAGATGTAGAGCATTTGGGAATATATATATTATATAATAAAACACCTTATTTTTAAATATTATTTTATTTTTTTCATTATTTTAGTATATATTATGTAATAATTTTCTTTTAATATAATAATTTAAATTTATCTTTAGATGAGTTTTTTTTTTTTTTTTTTTTTTTTCCAAAGGAAAAAATCGAAACTTTTTATTAAGATTATAAAAAGTTTACATTTCATATGCATAAGCATCACTGTTTGCTCTGAGAGCCTGTCAAAAAATGGATTCAAAAATAGCTTTCTGCCTGTTATCTATCCCTGTTTTGGAGCTGTGGCTGTCAATGGATGAGAACCTGTCTTGTGCTCTTTTGTGACCAAAAATTTGCACATAACCAGACTATGAAAAACTGTCCAACCGGGTCTCCTCATGGCTAAGGAAAACAACCCGTAACTGATAAAAGTTTTAACAGAGCCATTTTTTGTGATACACAGAAAAACGTGATAGCAGCAAAAAGACAAAAAAATCCCTGCCAGAGATCAAGGCGGATGATAATATGGAGGCTGATATGATCTCCTGATTTGGCCTTGATCTCCTTCTTCTATTTGCTAACTGCCCAGAACCTGTTGAAGACCGTCTTTAGATAGCTTGTCTGCCAACTCATTTCTTTCCCTGTAAATATGACATATGGAAAAACTGTTAAATCTTGTTTTCAGTCTTTGAACCTCTCCCAGAATTTTGAATTAATAATTGATTGTTGCATGCACGTTGACCAGTTACCCATCTGATCACAATTTGAGAGTCCCCAAAAATTTGAATAGAGAGGGTGTGCCTTTGAATGAGCCAGCATAATAGGTGTTTGAGAGCAAGTAATTCAGCAAAATTGTTTGAGCCAGATCCTAAACCCACAGAAGCTTTTAAGGAGTGGGAGGGAGATTCATGGATGACAATTCCAGCTCCTGCTTTGTTGTTTTGGGAGGCACCATCAAAAAAATCCCAAGGGATTTCTTCTACAATCTGAGGTTCAGGGACAATTCGATGGGAGGTGGAGACCTTTGGTTCTGGAATACTGGCGAATATGGCAGCTCCCTGTGCTGTAGAGATTTCTACCGGAGTCTCTTTATCCTGAAAGATACTTTTGTTCCTAGCTATCCAGATCCCCCAGCTAATGATGAGCGGGAGGTTTCTAAGGTTCCCATCCGGATGCTCATTCCACCACTTCTGCCAGACTTCTAGGATATTGTCCCCTTCCCAAACAAACTGTTTGTTCAAGAGTTTCCTAAACTCGCCCCATATCTTTTGAGCCTCCGGGCATTTTAAGAAGAGGTGGTTTATGGATTCTTCGTCTGCTTTACACAAGGTGCATCGCCCCGGCCCGATCATGAATCTGGTCTGAAGGATGTCCCAAGTTGGGAGTTTTCTCCTTAGCAGACACCAGAAAAGAATTTTAGATTTAGGAGGGCACTTTAGTTTCCAGAGCAGTTTTGACCACCATTCCGGATCTCCCCATCCCTTCCTTGACATAAGGAAAGAGTATCCATGTTTGGGGTCATATGATCCGGAGTCTGCATGCGCCCAAATTAACTCATCTTGCCTGTCGGACAATCTTACATTGGTTCTGAGAAGTTCCTGAGTAAAGATATGCCAATCATTCCACCACCTCTGATCCAAATCCAGCTCTTCTCCATTCATCCATGCTTGCCCCAAGATGG
>APFE031426671.1:2836-30910 GCA_000404065.3 Pinus taeda
TGCTGAGAAGAAATTATTTTACATAGATTATGAAGAGGAGGAAGAAAAGGATCAAGAAACATCAAAAGAAGAGTATATACACCAAGAACCAACCCCAGAGAAAGAAGAAATGAATCAAACCATATCTTGTAAAGCATTGGAATGAATTGCCACTCCTCAAACTCTCAAGATAGAAGAACATATCAAGAAGAAAAAGGTGCAAGAAGTGAAATATCACATCGAGAAAGAAGAAATGAATCCAACCATATCTTTTAATTCATTGGTCAGAATTACCACTCCCCAAACTATCAATATAGAAGGACATATCAAGAAGAAAAATGTTCAAGAAGTGGAAGATCACATCGAGCATCAAGAAATGAATCTGACCATATCTTGTAAAGGATTGGAAGAAATTACCACTCCTCAAACTCTAAATATAGAAGGACGTATCAAGAAGAAAAAGGTTCAAGCAGTGAACAATCACGTCGAGCATCAACAACAAGTTCTCCAACTTTTAAAGGATATCGCCACTTTGGTGCAAAATCAAATGAAACAATAGGTAGATCAATATCGTAGTGAAAAATGTTTGGATGTAGGTGATTAGGTATTTTTACTGCTACATCTCAAGAAAGCTATTTATGAGAAGGAAATGTTGGCAACATTATATGCACTTAAGAAATGGTGACCTTACCGAATGGGAAGACACTTCAAGGTAAAAATGGATCATCATAGTCTTAAATACTTTTTAGAACGACTATTATCTTTAGAAGAACAAAAAAAATGGGTCACAAATATGTTGGTTATGACTTTGACATCATCTATAGAAAAGGGAAGCAAAATTTTGTTACAGATGCACTCTCAAGAAAGGAAGAGGATGTGGAAGCATTGTTTTTCGATATTTCTATTATCCAATCTGATTGGATAAACGAAGCAAGGGATGAATGGAAGAAGGACGAAGAAGTATGGCCACTTATTCAAAAGTTTCAAGAGATCCCAATTCAAACAATATTGCTAGAAATTGAAAAGGAAGGAAAAATCATATTGGAACTTGGAGTACTCACAAAAACAAGAATCTGACAGCTATGAAATTGATCAATTTCATAGTATCTCATCAAGTGGAAGAACTTACTCGCTGAAGATTCCAATTGGGAGGACCAAAATTTTATACAAAATCATCAAGAACTACTCAAGCACCGACGACAACACTTTTTGAAGGAGGGGGGCATGTTAGGCCCCTATACTACTAGTGTAACCCCTTATTGTTGTTAGTACAACCCCATTATTATATTTTTGTACCCATGTAGTCCCCATATTGTTACTATTGTGCCCCACAGAAGCCCACTATTGTTATTATTGTGCCCTTAGATTATTATTGTTATGTTGGCTTTGATTATATTATCACCTATTAGACTCCTATATATAGAAAGGAGGTATTTGCATTTGTATCATCAAAGAATTGTTCATTTATGTAATGTAAAGGAGGTTGCGCCCTCGAAGAGGCTGAATTCTAAGGCATTCAACTATCTTTTCTATCCTTTTGTGAGCTAGTTTCATAACGCTGCCCACCTAATATAGTGTCCATTTTCGTTCCGCTGGGCATTTCACTGGGTGGAATGAAGGGGGGTTCCACCACCCTCTAACCCCCCAGTTCAACTAATGGGGCTAGTCATGGAAAGAATATAACACAACCCAACAGGAATCATACTATCCCCAACTATGCAAGAAAACCAACATTTCTTGATCACACAAGGAACTCCATTTCCAAAAATTTATAGACCATTTTTATCCAATCCATAATCAATCAATAAGAATCCATACATTTATATAGGGGTCAACATATCTCAGCACTAGCATAGGTATTAAACTAGCATATCAACATGAGCATAATATTCAAAGGTGTTTAAAATAAAACATAAACATTCATATTCATTTACTAGCACATATAATGTAATAAACAATCATCTTAAGTCAACTAATCTAGAAATTGAGAGTGGTAGTTCAACTCTCCACCCAACCATAGATGCATTATAGCCAAGTATTTCTTGTGATTGTCACCTTTGAGTGAGATTTTAGAGGTTGAGGTAGAGTTCTTTCAGAGGAATTTTAAATTTATGTTACCAACTAAAATAGGGCGTCACAAGGTTGCCTCACCTCCACCCAAAAGCTATCAAAATCAAATATCCATAGTTAACTAATTCTCTGGAAAATTGTCATCACCCACTGAGGGAATTAAACCAATATAATCATCTAAAAGAGGGTGTCTCAAGACCACACTTCCTTCACCCACCAATTATTCAACTACTTCACCTCAAGAAAGCAACAATTTCCTTTAAACATAGGGAGTTAGAATACAACATCCCAACATCTCTAGGGATTTAGACATGGAGAGTCTTAATTATTTGGATATATAATTTATATATATATATAATATATATTAATAACATAAAGGGTTCATCTATGTTACCTTTGAAGGAATATTAGTATATTTCCATCTTCTTAATGGAATCTTACACCTGTTTTATCAGCCCAAGTCCCACGGAACTACCATTAAATGTTATCATCACACTAGCCTTGGGTGCCTCCACCTCTAAAAGGTTATTATCAAGCAATTATCTCTAGCAGATTTATTAGCCTTCTAAGGTGCAACAACTACTCTATGATTATCAATGAGCAAGCCTCATGGGTTTCTTAGCTCGATATGATTTGAGCTTTTATTCTCCCTAAATTCTCTCAGTTGTCATATATTTTCCCACGCTCTCAGAAATCCATCTTGCTTATCAGGTGATCCAAATATTGGGGGGAGGCCCCCAAGATTTGGAAAATTGAAAGACCAAAACAAAATAGGAGAATGCACAATAAAAAACCAAAAAGAAACTCTTTTTATTAAAACAGATAATAACTATAATGACTACATTGTGCTGGACAATCTGTCATTTTACAAAAAGCAACCTGTTACTTATAGACATTTTGGGTCACAATACCATAGGTAAATTCCATGGGTGGGTGACTACCATGGGTGAATGAATACCATCGGTGGATGTCACTTACAATACCATGGCTAAATTCCATGAGTGGATAAATATGAGTGGAGGATGAATACCAAGGGTTAATGCCACTTACAATACCATGGGAAAATACCATAGGTGAAAGAATACCATTGGTGGATGCCACTTACAATATGATGGGTAAATTCCATGGTTGGATAAATACCATGGGTGGATGAATACCATTGGTAGATTCCAATTACAATACCATGGGTAAATTCCATGGGTGAATGAATACTATGGGTGGATGAATACCATGGGTGGATGCCATTTTTAACTTGGATCATTCCTCCCTCCTTCAGAAGAAATGGTCCCCATTGCATGAAGTTCCCTCCTAAGAAGCCTTTGTTGAATATGAAGAGCCATTGAAGAGAAGGGTTTTGTGTGGTTAACCCATAACCATGATGAATGAAGATCCAAGGGTAGAGGTGCCATGCAATTCTTATGAATAAATGTGATACTGATAGTGTGCAACCTAGAAAATGGACTTAGATAAAGTGTGGGTTTGTGGATGATCCATAACCATGACAAATGAAGATCCGAGGATAGAGATACCTTGTAATTCTTGTGATCAATTGTGATACTAATAGTGTGCAGCCTAGAAAATGGATTTCAATGAAGTGTGATTTTGTGGATGATGCACAACCATGAAAAACGAAGATCTGAGGATAGAGATACCCTATAATTCTTGTGACCAACTATGGTACCTACAGTGTGTAGCGTAGCAAATGGACTTTGATGACAAGGATTTTGTGTGGTTGACCCATAATCATGATATTGATTATTGATGAAGTAGAAGGTGCCTACTAAAGTGGGGTGCGACGGAACATCTCCAAAGGGAACCTACTTTGAATGTTGCTCTATATTTAAAATGGGCATAATTTGGTCAATATAACTCAAAGTAATTATTATAATATGCTTTTGGAAATGAAATGACCATTATGCATCTTCCTATGTGATTGAAATCCCTACCTAGACACTCTGGAAACAGAGATTCACATTGTAATTGTCCCACTGTAACAAATGTTGTGAAAAAAATAGTTGATTTTAAATCAATGATATCTCCCTCATCTGAACTATGATTTGAACAATTTGTTTTTTGAAATTGGGTAATTTTTTGATATCAAATCAGATATACAATAATGTTTATGAAATTTTTCATAAAAGTTGAAACAAATGTATAGGAGAGCTACCATCCACAAATTTTCGTGAGAAAACATTTTGCAACATAGTTGATTTTAAATCAGTGATATCTCCCTCATCCAGAATCTAATTTGGCTAAAAGAATTTTGAATTGGTTATTTTTTTGCAAACAATCCAAATATATTATTTGTTTTTTTTTTTAATTTTACACCGAATGTTTCAAATATGATCTTCCAATTTTTTTTCCAAAAACAATTTTGCAAAAATATGAAAAAGGAAAAATTCTTCGAGCTTTGCCCAAGAACGTCCTATGTGGAGGTCGTAGCACGTTTGAAGTTTGTTGAATATTTCTGCAAAAATTTGAAACTGATATATGCATCGAAATCTCATTCCCATGGAATCATAACCTCACTCTAATACCACTGATCCAGATCTTGGGGGGAGCCCCACAAGATCAGAAAAATTGAAATGCTAGAAGAGAAGAGGAGAACACACAGTAACAAAACCAATTTTTCTTTCTTTTATTAAAAAAAATAATAATTGTAAAGATTACATTGTGGTGGAGAACTTTTCCTTTTATAAAATGCGACTTGTTACTTACATCCCTTTTTGGTCACAATACCACAGGTAAATTCCATGGGTCGGTAGATACCATGGGTGAATGAATAATATGGGTGGATGTCACTTAGAATACCATGGGTAAATTGCATGAGTGGATAAATACCATGGTAATATGAATATCAAGTGTCGATGCCACTTACAATACCATAGAAAAATACCATTGGTGGATGCCACTTACAATATCATGGATAAATTCCATGGTGAATAAATACCATGGGTGGATGCCACTTACAATATGATGGGTAAATTCCATGGGTGAATGAATACTATGGGTGGATGAATACCATGGGTGGATTCCATTTTCCATTTAGATCACTAAGAGCCTCTTGGCCTCCTCTTTTTTGAGTTTGCTTCTCTTATTGTGCGCATGAATCATGTATGATTTCACAAACCTTCTTGGCCCGCTTCTTCTATTTAGGAGGATCCCCTTGGCATCCTTTCTCTATGTAGTAGGAGTCTCTCGTCCTCGTCATGGGGACTTCACTTAATCAGCCTATGACATATCACATGTGTTTGTGGCACACTAAATGATACCCTTAATTTGACTACATATTGGAAAATACATCTAAAAATCACATTATTTAACCTACTACCAATATGAATCCAATACACCTTCCCAATTTAAAAGACACCTACTTTCACTAGGCAATGTAGGTATCCATTTTTTCATTAAATATTTTTATACCCCTTTATATTTTTTCATTAACTTTGAGTTCAATTTTTTTATACCTACCAATATAAAAACCCTTTAGCCCATATTATATACTCATATATTATCTCATTTTTTCCTAAATTAATATCCACATATTTGAACACACGCTGTGTGGTATTTCTCTCCCATTGAAGCCCCTATAGGCATCCTTTTCTCATCTTCCCTAGGAGCCTTTCAACCTTCTATTCTCATTGTCCTTCTTCCTCTAGGAACATAATGTCTTCTTCTCCTTAGTGCGTGAGAGAATGTCAATGGAGAATAACGTCTGCCTCTTCTCCTCTCCACCATGATAGTTCTCTCCATTCCTAAGTGGTATATGTATACCAATCACCTTGATATAATAATCCATACTTCCCATTTAATTTTTTCTTTTCTTTTCTTGTAGTTCTTTCCCAAAGAGAACATGGGCATGTCCTTGTTTTGCACCTAAATTAATACACATTCAACTCATTCCCACCCACTTAGTCAACCCATGGATGGTATTTAAAACAACCAAATTCTAAAATAATCTACCTCCACAAGAAATGGAATCCATTTCTCTCTCTTAACGATTTAAATTATAATTCCATAATTACAAGGAACACGTTTTACAAGGGGAAATAGCCCACAAGTGATGTCAAGCATGGAATTTTTTTAAATTTCGAAAACTTCATATTATATTTTCACTAAATATACCCAATACATCTTGGTTTAATCATCAATAAAAGTCATCATATATTTATTTCCATTTGAAAGATGAACAAGCATAGGGCCACACATATCAAAATGAATATGTGCAAGATTTCTATGTGCTCTGGAAAAATAACCATGAAATAGGTAATTGATATGTTTTCCTAGGATACAAGCATCACATTGCTTCAGTTTCCTTGGAATTGTTGTGAAAACAAAAAAATCACGTCTTTTCAATAAATGAATATTTTTATAATTCATATGTGCAAATATTGCATGCCATAAAAGACTGGATGGCAATTCATCTTCACTATATTGAGAACTACATGCATAATTTTTTGCATGGGAAAATGTTCCTTGAAGCATCAACAATCATTCCTTCTCTTTTCTAGTCATGACAAGTGTGTTGTTTGATGATTTCCTCACCTCAAATTTTCCATCAAACATGGGAATGGAGTGTCCATGTTTGAGAATGTAAACAGGTTACAAGTTTCTCCATACACAGTAGGAGGTAGAGAACATCATGCAAAATAAATTCATGGAGTATAGGTAGTTTGAGTCTCATTATGTCAAGTCTAGATGGCTTAAATCTTGAATTTTCTACAAATTATACTACTCCATCTACATTTTCACTTAACCCTTCAACAAAAAACTTTATGGAAGTTCATGTGGCATGTTTCACATATATTAAGCAACCATGAATCTTTCGAGTAAGAAAATGAAGTATGAAATAAATATGTAGTTACTACAACACTGAATTGTGCCACAATATAAGGGGAAGATTCAAGTAATTTACCTTTCCCTAGATATGGGGTTTTACCTTTCTCTTGATTTTCTTCTTGTTGTATTTTGTCCCAAGAGAGTTTGTATGTGGATGCATCATTCCCATCTCTATTGTAGTGAATAGATTAGAGATCATATTTTCCTCCTTGATGAAGTTTAGCCCCCTTACTTCTATTATTATTCTTTCCATGTCATATTATAGAACATCTCTTGGAATAAGGAATTATTGAGGGAGGGGGAGGGTGAATCAGTAATTAATGAAACTTTTAACTTTTAATCGCAATTCTTATTTTATTTTAAAACTTCGCAATCACTCATGTGAGTTATCTTAGCAAAATACATAAGAAGAAATGTAAAATATTCACTTTAACCCACATCATTAACATGAGAAACATACACATATGGAAACAAATATTTAATTTGGAAACCCAAAAGAGAAAAACCACCAATCCCTTTGTTATTATAATGTAATTTTAACTCCTACTCAATTATATCAAAATTTTGTCTGAGCACTCATTCATAGGAAGCCTCAACCCCCATCAAGTTAGAAATAAAATACTTTCCAAGAGGATCCAACCTCTTATAAATGCATGAAACAAACTTCTTGAACCAACTGTCCAATTTTTCATATAATTTTTAGACAAAAACCAGTGTGATACCCCCATTACATAAACAAATAAATAACCTTGTCTATTGTTTCTACAGCTTCTTGTTCATTACTCAGCATCCACACACTTAGCTACCCTCTTCCATGCCACTCCAAATTATCTACACTCATTGATATTATCCTGAGATATTCTCAATACACACCCGCAACTCACTTGTACACCAACCTATATTTTTACTCAACACATAAAAAACTAAAGAACTCTCTATTACAATACATTTACATGGTATGAGAGCACATAATACTTACATAAGAGAAAACGAAGGAGAAAAAATGAAATAGGATATTTAGAGGAGTTTAATTTCACAATATGGTACCGTTTTCTTTGTTCATTCAATTTTATTTCCACTACTAAATTGAACATTTACTATGCCTTTCATTTTCCTAGTATAGCTGAAAGACTTGCTTCATTCAATTTTTGTATGGTGCACGCCATACTACATCTTTCCACTCTATCTTGAGACTAGGATTTTTCTCCAATTTTTTATAGATCATAGCATTTGATAGGATCTCGAGTATTCTCAAGCTACCTAAAAGTATTTTTCTATTTATTACAAGATGGCACAAAATGTACTTCAGTTTTGATTTGAAGAGGTTGTAGACAAAGTCCATCACTGAAATATGTCCCTCCACTAACTCCATTGAGAAAGGTATGTGAATTAGTAGAATGTATTGTCATCAACCTTAATTCCTTCACGTGAGTAATCTTCTTGAGTTTTTCAGATTAATTTGAATTTGTACAAGATTTAACTGAGGTTCCAATTTCAATAGGCCTTTGAGTTTGGTGAAACAACCGCCTAATATGGTTTTTACACCATATACTCCTCATTTCATCAATAAGAGACTATAGGTCATGCTTTAGTATACCCTAAAGGATTCTTGAAACTCTCGCAACACCCATTTATTATAATAATCCTGTAGGTCCACGTAATATTCCTAAAGTTTTGTACACCCTGGAATTCATATTGTTTTCCATAACAACCCCTTGGTCACCTATTACTCACTAGCGTTGCACAACAACCATCTGGGATCACCTTTCAATGTTCGTTGGGAGATCATAGGTTGGCCAATTTTCTTGCCATGTGTCTACATTTTTGTCCCAACTAGCTTCGATGCTCGAATAACCGAAGGGCCTGAATTAGGGTCATTTTCTTCTGGTTTTTAACGAGGACCAACAAATAGAGAGGAAAAATTTAACAAAATGACCCCTTCGTGCAAACCTCAATGTCCTTCCACGTCATATTGCATATGTCATCATGCCAACATCATTGATTCCTATGTGGTGCCATGTGTCACCTGACTTTGGCCAACTTGGCCACTTGCAAATGCTAAATGTGCATGTTGCATGTCCTTTGTTGATTGGTATACGTAACCCTATCCTTACATCATCATGCCACCGACACAACCACCACTATGCATCCACCGAGTCCCACATGGGTTGGGGAGGTCGGAGGGTCAACCCATTTCTTTCCTCTGCACCTACTGTTATCCTTAAGAAGGCATAACCTCCAACTCGTTCCAACTATGCATAAGTCCCAACCTCAATTTTTTTAATTACGTAGAATTGTAAAATTTATTTAACAGAGAAATTTCTGCCAAACATGATTTTTGTGGAACCTGGAGAGCTAGAACTCTCTGGAAGCTTCAACTAGCCATAACTCACTAATCCTTAAGAGTTTTTTTAGGCTTCTATATAACATTTTAAATCTCTTTTCCAACACTATCCAATAGTGCCATTTCCAAGAGCATCTGAGTTGATTTCTTGAGGCATAAATGCCTTCAAATCCTCAGATTCCTAACCACCATAGTTATAATAGTTTCTTTACTTATCATGTTACTATGATGGTTCTCTATCAAGGAATATAGAAACCGTAGAAAACCCCCTAAACTTGACATGCCATGCATATACCTTCCTTTCCCATTAGACATCAATGCCAAAATTATGTTTAACAATCACTCCATTTGGCATGGATGGAAACAGTTCAAGACCTTTTTGTAGTAGGTCCGCTTGAAACCAAATAGGGTTCTCTCCATCTCCACACCCTCCCTAAAATCAAAAATCATTCCACTGAGAAACTTGTTCTCCCTCTTAGACATCAATGGAAAAGGATGCACCAAATGAAAGAAATCCCTACAAAACTTTATAGTTTACCCTTTAATTGAGCTAACAAGTTGATTAACTACCAAAACTTAGTTAAATCGATTCATTTGGTTGTAGGAGAGAAAAATATTATTTTTTTCCTAAGATACTCATAGGGTTCTCATGCGAGAGGCTTTGTTAATATATCTACAAGATTCTCGTTAGTGACCATATAGTTGAGTCAAACAACATTACCAAAAGCCTATTATATTATAAAATAAAACTTAATTTTAATATGTTTGGTCTTAGAATGCATGACAAGATTTTTGGAGATGATGATAGCACCAGTGTTGTCACACATGATAGGAATTGAATTGTTAATCTCTACCTTGATGTCCTTTAATGTTTTCTTCATCCAAATAATTTGTGTGCAATAGGTGGCTACAAGAATGTAATTATCTTCAACTATAGATAATGAGATTTATTCTTTTTTTTTGTTGACTCAAGCCACAAACAAATCTCTCAAAAAGAATGATACTCCAGAGGTGCTTTTCCTGTCATCAAGGTTTTTTTCCCAATCAACACCAGTATAATATTTTAATTTAAATTATTTACCTTTGGCATACCATTAGCCAAATTCTATTGTTCCTTGCAATTACATGAAAATCTTTTTTATAGCATTGACATGGCTTTCTCTAGGGAAGGATTGAAATCTGGGCACTAGGCCCATTGCTTGCATGATGTCTAGTCTTGAGGCAGTGAAGTACAATAAGCTTCCAATCATTTATATGTAGGTTATCTAATTTATAAGAGGAGTTCCATCCTCTTTACAAAGTTTACAACTAGTAATCATGTGGGCACTAACTGGCTTGCATTCTTCCATATCAAATTTCTTCAATGTTTCTATTAAATACTTGGATTTAGAGATGAAGATGTTATTTTTAGATTGAGTAATTTACAGTCCTAAGAAGAATGATAGTTGACCTATCATGTACATCTCTAATTCTTTGTGCACTAAATCATCAAAATGGTGTACTAATTATCCCAAATCACTTCCAAATATAATATCATCTACATAAGCCACAAAAATAAACAAATGATCATCTTTAGATTTTATAAACAAATTACTATCTACAACACCTCTCTTAAAACCTTTTTTCTAAGGACGTTTGTCAAATATGGCATAGTAAGCTATAGGGGTCTGTTTGAGCTCATATTAAGTATTTTTCCTCTTCCAAACATAATCTTTGTTTTCTAAGATCATGCATCCCTATAGATGTTCTATATACACTTCCTATTTTATATCTCCATTGAGAAAGGCCAATTTTACATCCTTTTGTTATACTTTTATATTCCTGTGGATGCAAAAAGAAATAAACCTCCTGATGACTTACAGTCTATCAGTAGGTGCAAAGGCCTCCTCAAAATATAACCCTTCTATTTATGCATACCCTTTGAAAACTAGTCTTTGTTTCTTCCTTATCAATTTCCCTTCCTCATTTAGCTTTTTCTTAAAGACCCATTTGGTGCCTATAATTTTTTTGTTGGTGTTTCATCTTCTTCTTTTTCTTCTTATTATGATTTTTCTTCTTCTTGATCTAAGAATCTGGAGGGTGATTCTTCATTACCTTAGTTATGATTTTATCTAGTTGGATTTGATCATGGAAGTAGTTCAACCACTACACTATCAATGCAATATTAAACCCTTTTTGTCCTCTTTTTGAAGCAATTCTAACCTTAACCCTTGGTCAAGTTTCCAAGAAATATTCCCTGATCAACTCGAGAGTGAAATTTTCCAATATCTTTATCATTTCTCTTGATATTACATTTCATCCCAAATACTTTGAAGTGTTTAACTGATGTTGTTCTCCATTTCCATAATTCATAAGGAGTCTGATCACTATTTGATCTAATTTATGTGATGTTTACTAGATAGATAAATTTTGATGCTGCTTCTCCCCAGAAGTTGTGCAGAACCTCCCCTTCATCCATCATTTTTCTAGAATTTGAATCCTACAAACTTGAAACTTGTCTTTGCTTTAAATGATTTCTATGAATCATAGAATCCCAGAATCGACTTATTTTATGGATACCTTTGACTACTCAAAATTTGATTTAATTTTTTTCATCCTTCAATACGCTTTCTATCCAAATCCTTCTCAAATTTGTACTTCTCAAGGTATTTTCTCAAGGAAACAATTTTTTCTTCTAGATTGTGACAATTCTCTCTCCATTTGAGGATAAAATAATTTAGAACATCTTCCTTTATTTTTGCTACCTCCAAATTTACTCTTAGGGATAAAATTAATCCCTTACATGTTTCTAGAGTAAACCCCTCCTGTTTCTTGATTATTTCTTGTTCGAGGAGTCCTTTCTCATCCTTTAGTTTTTCAAAGGTCTTTTGTTTTTCTTCTAACTTAATTGCTAGTGTATCTTTTCTTTTGATTTATTTTTCAATATTTTCTCTTTGATAAACAATATACTCACTATCAAAGTTGTACATACATTCTTCAACTCATAATAACCATTCTTTTAGGTTTTTTTTCTTCTTTCTCGCATTATTTAACTCATCAAGAGCATTGATGAGCTCTGCCTCAAGAGTCGCTACTTGTTAATATTTTTCCCCATGTCTTTTTTCATTCTTGGATTTGGAGTCAAATTTGAATTCTATGATTAAGCACTCATTAGGCTCAGCTTTAGAAGAATCCTCAGTATTTTCTTTGGATGCAAAATTATCTTCTTGGGAGTAGAGCCCCTTTTTCTTGAGGGATTTCTTCTTCTCATATTTTTGAGGTTTTTCTCTAGCATTTTGAACCTTATCCTTTGATGGAATTTCTTTATAAAGGAACATGGAAGAAAAATTCCCAATTCTTGCATAATCAAATAATTTGAAGGTAGCTTGTGCTTATACTTAGCTGAACCATGCTTTAATTTTTTGGAAAATTGTGCCATCTCTTGACCATATTCACAACTCAAACATTCTTGGTGATCATTGTGCTCCTTAGTCTTCTTAGACACTTTAAATGTCACCTCGTTTTTATTCAATATTTAGTTTTCCTAATCTATTTCATAGGCTATAAGCATTCCATGTAGCTGGTACATTGGGACAATTTTCAAGTCTCTCATCACCTCAATGGTTGAGATTTTGGCATTGAACCTCATAGGAAAATACCTCAAAAAAATTCTAAACAACTACTTCCTCTTTGAGATCTCCGCCAAGTCCTCTAATCATGTTTGTTACCTAATCAAATTTAAGGAAATATTTTTCTGTTATTTATTCTTCATTCATCCTTAATTTCTCAAATCTAATTGTAAAGGTTTGGAGCTTGGCGTTCTTTACTTTCTCATATCCTTCATTAATTTTATAATGTTTGTACCACACTTCCTCGGATGAATTACTGTGCAATACCTTTACTAGTTTAGATTTACTAACACAAACGAAAATGACATTCTTTGCACTTGCATTGTTTCTATAGATTTTTTACCATTTGTATTTGTAGGAGGGGTTATTGGGACACCATCATAAACTAATATAAAGCTCCAAACATCTACCCCTAGGGACAAGAGATAACGCTCCATCCTAACCTTCCAAAAGCATAGTTTGTCCCATCAAAGACTGGTATCTTACTTGAGTAAGCATCTTGATTATCTTGCCTAGACATGATTCCTTATAGATATACTTGTAGATTTTCCTGTAGATTCACAAGCTCATCTAATTTACTAAACCACATGGTAAGAATCAACTTCTACTTTCAACTTAGCGGAGTCCAATAGATTGATGAAAACAAAAATGGCAGGAGGAAGGAAAGTCAATGGCACATAACACAATAGGATTTCCTGGGGAAACCCGCAACTCAAAACCACTACTATCTATATCACATTAGTTGGAAATCTAGGGTGATAATACAATGCTTGTTCTCACAAGAACAGTCCCAACACTTAGTATAATCAATCCTCAACTCACAAGGAAGCTCTTGGCCAACACTTAGCTAATTCTCCAGCTCTCCAAGTCCCTATTTCCTATCACAATTCCTATGGCTGATTAGCCCATCTTAAACAAAAACCACCACATCCAAAACTACTCAATCCCTTGAAGGTTGAGTTCCTGAATTCATGCACCATTTGTAAAACTTAGAAAATTATAAAACTGACAGTACAGTGTCCCTGCACTCTAGTCTCAACTCGGTCTTTCTCAAAATCGACCTGCATGAGTTTCTGATGAGGGAATCTTCAGTTAACTAGAGTCACACTACTTAATGCATCAATGCACCAACTAACTTTTAACTCTCTATTCGTTCCTCAAATAGTTTGGAACAAATTTAACTGAACTTAACTAAGTAAAATGAGTTATCTAATTATAGCGCATAATTAACTCATCCCAGGCCCTTATAATATAAGGAGAACATATACATGACTTCATAAAGACTTCCAACTAAAAATTCCTAACTTAACTAAGTAATCCCACTCTAGTTAACTACTACAAGTTGATATGAGAAAAAAAATTGATTTTAATTCTTAGTTTAATTCAAGGACAAATTAAACTAGAATTTCTGGGTTCTATTTTTAACATTTCTTGTTGCTATTTTTAATATTCCCTCTCAACAAGAAAGGAACTCAAGTCAATCCTGATCTTGAACCATTGGAATGTTCTTCATGCAACACTTCTCTCTAGTGTTGTTGCTCTAGAAACAACAAAAAATAAAAAAACATCCAACCTAAACCAGAATGATGCCTTTGTCAACTGAAACCTTTGTGCTTCTCTTGAATCTTCCTTTTTCCACTATTCTCAACCCTTCTTTGTGCTCTTCAAAATTTGATTTCTCTAGCCTTTCTCACTCTAATCTTCTACTGCATCAATCCCACTGATTCCTCTCACTACTATGCACTTTAGGCTCCCGTAGCAAGGTATGATCCATGAGATAAAACCTCTCAATGAACCTTGCCCAATTTTAGCCCTCTTCTGACTATCACTTCACATCGCCCCACTTCACACCTAGAGGTATGGATGCATGTGGCCCCTCTTCCCTCTTGGATTGAAATTCCCCCCTACTAGAGTTCTCTGCAAGAGTGGATGCCTCCATTCGGTTTCCTCTTAGCTTCTCCAATTGTGGCTATTCCACAATTGTCTGAGACTGCTTCTAAGACTGCTTCTTCTCTGCTTGAGTAGATCTCTCCACTTGGTCTCCTCTCAAATTCTCCAATTATGTCTGCTCCACAAATTCCTGAAGCTAGTTTTGAGGCTTCTTTTGAGGCTCCTCGTTGAGCGGTAATTTAATATCCCTCTCAACCTCCAAGTCTCTAACCTTTGCCTTTCTCCTTAAGGCTTTGCATGCATCTTGAACCTCAAGAGAATTATCGACCCATGAAGTGATATGTTTCATATGGTGCATGGTGATGTGTCTAAGGAAATCATTTCCCTTAATAAAACCCACATCATAGCCAGGGTCTTCCGATATCTTGACTGAAACAAGATTCTTCAATAGTCTTGGAACATACATCTATGATACTGAGAGGGGAGCCAGACTCCCTTTGAAATGTAACCATACTGATCACAGTATATCTATACCTCTCATCATCTCCAAACTCTATGCTCTGCTTTAGGTCTTTCTCCTCAAATCACTAAAGAGATCTCTATTCCCTGTCAAATTGAATGAGCGCCCACTCTCAAGATACCAAACACCTCCCATGGCAGTGTCTTCCATGCATGCAATGATAGTGAAAACAAGTTCCAATTGTGAGGCTAGAGCTTCACCCGTTGCCGCTACTATCAGCTCCTTCTTTGTTGCATTCTTCTATGAGTAGTTCTTCGCATAGTTCCTGTGATTATGACAGTGAAAACACTTGACTTTCATCAACTCCATCTTCTTTATACCCTCCTCACCTTGGGACTTTCTTCCCTTGGCCTTCTTTACCTTACTAACTAAGGAAAATTATTCTTCCACTTCCTTGGAAGAGGTCCCATCTCGTGTGTTCCTCCTACTCTCCTCCTACATCAAATATGACCACAGTGGTTCCCAATCTCATATCTTCTCCCGACCATTGGTAGAGTCCTGATAACTATGCCAACTCTTTGGGAGTTTGTTGTACTGTTTAACAACCCCCATTTCAATATATCCTAAATTTCCTATGAAAATTATTATATTAAAATAGGGACCCTTTAGTTTTAAAAAGCCTTTGATTTTATTTCTTAAAAAAAAAAAAAAAATTAAAAAATAGAAAGTCAACAAAAAATGTTAATAAAATCCCATAACCAAAGTTTAATACTTAGGCTTTGTAATTAAAACTCAAGTATTAAATCTTGATTATCAAAAAACCAAATTTTAAATAGCCCCTTAGACCAAGACTATTCATAGGCTTTCAAAACCTTAAAGTAAGAAACAATATGGATTATTTTAAAAATAATAATAATGTGAGGTTGAATTCTTTATAACTCTACTATGCCCCTGCATCGCAAATCAGCATAATAAACAACACACCATGACAAAATGTTCGGCCTTAGCGAAATGGGATTGCAATTTGATAAAGTCGGACACGACATGGTCATGAACTTCACAGAAATAAAAATATCGCATCTGCGAAGATCACATAAACCATAGCCCAAGTCTTGTGACCTATCCCTTATTGGATTACAATAACTTAGAGTCGATAGAGTCATACACTCCATGTAATAAATCTCCCCGCGTCCAAGTAATCGCAGAAAAGTGACAAATTGACACCTCCCCACCTCTTTGTGATTGTGATTGCGATATTTAAACTAGACCTAATCACGGACATAAATCCATTGAATCAAAATATCCCATTTGGGACATTTCAAGATCCAGAATCTTAAGTCCATACCCCGCTCTGCACTGCCAATTGCATAATGCGATATAAGCTGGACCCGACGGGATTATACATGCTACTCCATAAATTCCTTGTGTTCACGGCTATCACAATTATCAAAGGGTCATGCCTCCTTCCTCATGCCGATTGTGATTGTAATCAGCTAGACCTGATGGGATTATACACTCTAGTTCATAAATCCCCCACGTTCGTGGTATCGTAAATTATAAAAAACATGACTGCTCCAGTCCAAGTTTGATATCTCGATACGAAACACAATTTTTATGAAGATAGATATTTAACAAAAAAGATTTTAAACAAAGGAAGCCCTGAGTAGATCCATTCCTCTTCCATGTCACCCATGACATCACCTATGACGTCATCCACCATGTCACCCACCACTTCAGCAAAGACGTCAGATCCACATCAACTTTACATCATATCCTACAGATCAAAAATCACAAGTCTTTTGGAATCAATAGCCATCCAACTTTCCATTGTTGCGATACCGATATCACAATCAAAAGTTTTCATGGGACTTAAGCCATTCCTCCTTTGCCCATTTCGATTGCGATTTGGTCCTGATTGATATTTTCAGATTTTCCTCTATTTTGAGAGGGATTATCCCTGCTTGAAATATGATGATAATTCATCCCCTCCCAATTCTCAAGAGAATGTGATTTGGATTTTGGTTAAAATGCTCCCATTTTTTTATTATGGCTTCTTAGTTGCAAAACTTATTTGTGATTTAATTAAAAAGGTCCGCTTATCTATTTAATTTTATTCGAGAAATATTGGTCTTGATTTACGATATACTTATCCATGACTTATATTTCTAGGTATACATAGAACTCAACAACCAAGAAGAGATAACTGCACAAAGGAAAAGGTGGATTCGTTCCTTAGAATCTACAAAAAGCAAAGATTTAGATCAAAAGTCAAGGCTAATAAGTGAGAAGTGAAAACTATTTTTATTTTTCATGATTAATGGAGCTTCATTTAAATTTTTCAGTGTTGTTCGCAGACCTGCTATTTTTAAACAATTTGTATTATTATTTAGGAAGACATTACGGATCGATTGAAAGGTCCAGAATTTGACAAAGAAATCATAAGAATTCACATTTCTATATTCCTTCTTAAATGTTTGTTTGTATAAAAATTTTGGATTGTAGCCTCTTTTACTGTTTTTAAAAAATCTTGATAATCGTTGCATTTTTGTATTACTTTAAAGCATTGGAGAAAAGGAGAAAAGGCTGAGACTACTAATTTCTTGAAAGGAAGCATTTTTAGATACAAGTATTTCTATTAGTATTCTAAAGCCTTTCTGTTTTCTTTTATTATTTGTGGTTTCTCTCTGTTTTGTGTTATATGAATTTTTGTAAAACAAAATTAATATAAATTGGTTTCTAAATATGTTTAAGTGATGCAATATTTTAATGGCATGTATCGAAAAGAGTTAAAAATAATTTGATTGTGATATAAGCTTATCATAGTTATTTTAATTAATTTCTTAATTAAAATAATTAATTTAAATCACTTTTTCAATTCTGAAGTAAACGATTAATTTCTTATTCATGTACTATGGAAATATTTCTAGATCACAATCAAATTGTTAAGAAATAACCCAGTTAGTATGTAGATTATTTTGATATGATTTATATTTTAGTCATAAATCATTCCAAATCCTTCTTTTCTATCCCATTATAAGCATATCTTATCCATTTTATCACCTCTCATTGGGAAAATGGTCCCATCATATCTAGTCGGAGCCACTACCCCAAACGAAAAAAGAGTTGTTTAAGGTCTGGACCGGATGGTTATCCCCCAAATTGGTGGAGTGAATTCCAAGGCATCAACAGAGTCCTAGAAGAGAAAGAATCACCATATCACCATATAATCCTCAGAAATTGTGATTCCAACACTACCAATTTCATCACGACATTGAGTGAACTTGGATGAGTAATTTGGAATTGAGTCGCCTGCCTCCATATTGATTTTTCGAAGTTTATCTTTCAGTGCCAACTTCCTTTGTTCACTGTTGTTCTGGAAAGGTTCCTTCAATTCTTTCCACATAGCATGCGGAGTTTCCTTACCATGGAGACCAGAGACAATGTGGTCTCGAACTCTCTCAAGAATTATCTACTTCACCCTTGCCACACACTTCTTCCTTATCAACATATTCCTTCAAGTCATTATCCTCCAACACGACCTCCATCATGTCCTTCCAGGCTATATAATTCGAGCTACCATTGAAGGCATACTCAAGCCGCAAAACCTGGAACACCATCTGTTGATCCTGAAGTATGTATTGCAAATTCAAATTTCACCTGTAACCCTAAACTCAAAAACATCAATATCCCCTCTAGTATATTGTTTTGAGCTCCAATACCATGTATACAATTTCTGCAAATCTACCTCTGGTACCCTATAGATTTTCCTGTAGATTCACAAGGTCATGCAATTTACTAAAGCATAGGATAAGAATCTACTTCTAGTTTCAACCAACAAAAGCAAATAGATTGATGAAAACATTAATAGAAAGAGGAAGAAAAACCAATGGAACATAACACAATAAGTTCTCCCATGGAAAGACACAACTCAAAACCCCTACTATCTATATTACATTAAAAAAAAATCCAAACTGATAATACAATGTTTGTTTCACAAGAATAATCCTAGCACTCAGTATAATCAATCCTCAACTCACAAGCAAGATCTTGGCCATTGCTTCGCTAATTCTCTAGCTCTCCATGTCCCTATTTCCTTGTGAAATTCCTATGGTTGATTAGGCTAGCTTAAAAGGAACCCAGTGTATACAAAAGTGTGCAATCCCTTCAAGTTTTAGTTCCTGATTGCATGCCCCATCTTTATAACTCAGAAAATTATACAACTAATAGTACATTATCCCTGTACTCTAGTCTCAAATCGTTCTTTCTTGGAATAGACATCCATGAGTTTCTAATGAAGAAATCTTTAGTTAACTAGAGTAGCACTAGTTAATGCACTAGTGCACCAACTGACTGTTAACTCACTATTAGTTCCTTAAACAGTTTGGAACTAATTTAACTTAACTTAACTTAGTAAACTAAGTTATCTAATTACAACTCACAATTAAGTCATGATGGACCCCTATAATATAGGGAGAACATATACATGACTTCATAAAGAATTCCAACTCAAAATTACTAAGTTAACTAAGACAACCCACTCTAGCTAACTATTACAAGTTGCTATGAGAATAAAATTCAATTTTAATTCTTAGTTTAATTCAAGGACAATTCAACTTGAATTTCTAGATTCTATTTTTAACATTTCTTGTTGTTATTTTCAACATTACCTTCAAGTGGATAAACTATTTTTGAAGGAACATGGATGTGATACCAATTATTGGAATAAGGAATTATTTAAAGGAGCGTGTGAATTATTAGTTAATGCTAATTTTAACTTTTAATCCAAATTCTTATTTTATTTTTAAACTTCATAATCACTCATGTAAGTGTTATGATCTAAATACATAAGAAACAATGTAAATTATTCATATGAATGCACACTATTATGTGCAAAATTCATAACATCAGATAACAATTCGATCATTGTGTTATACTCAACAATTTTATTGATTGAGTGAATGATACAAATCCCTTGTAAACTCACCAACTCATCATCAAGAAAATATATTGTCCATAGTGTGGAAGACAGTTTCTGAGTACTACGACTAGCACCATAAGCCTAACCAACATATAGTTGAGGAAATTCCAACATATGCAAATTGAATGAAATCCAAGATGAGCAGAGGGGGTAGAAAACTATAAAAACCACACTATAAACACACTAGAAAACCTATACAGTATGTACATAGTGACTATATAGAAGGAATATAAGCATAGTATTTTCGGGGTTGTGCCAAGGGAATCCCGTCAAAGTCAACCAGTTCGTAGGCCCCTTTCACTAGCACATGCTTGAATATATACATACTTAACCATAATGCTTCGAACTTCCCCACTCCTAATTTTTAAACTTCATGGTCATATGAAAAGACTAGGTCACCTTTTGAGAAGGAACAAGGTTTAACATTCTGATCAAAGTGTGTTTTGACACATTTTTTGTGAGCCTAGTTAGCCATTGCAATGTCTCGTCTAGTCTCATCTAGGTGAGATAGATGCAAAAAATGTTCTTCTATATTTGTTGCAAGAAGAAGCTTGATGACTAGTTTTAAGGATGGAATTTCACATTGAATTGAGAGAACCACTTCTAGACCATACACGAACTAATGATGTGTGAATCTAGTGTTTTTCAGATAGATGTTCGGTACTCCCATAAAGCATAGAATATAATGATTGGCCAATTCATCTTGTGAATCCCTACCATGTGTTGGAGAATTATTTTCAAAACCTTACTTTCTTTTTATAAACTTGGTAGGTCTCTATGTATTAACTATTTTCAAAAGTGTTTTACATCCATATGCTCTGGGTAGTCACCTGCCCGAAGGAAACCAGGTGACCACTAGTCATCATTAAAACCAGTCCAAAACTTGAATAAGTTCATAATAATCCATCGACTTGTTATCATGTCCATTCAGAGCTACTAGTCCCACTAAGACGGGTAGCTATCTTAGAAGAAAACAAACTAAAGTTAATTATGTTTTCCTTTATGAGAAGTAGATGAGAGAGAAGTAGAGAGTACCAACCTCAGTCTTTCACTTGGCTCCTTCCTTGTTTCCTCTCCCCTTTGACAAACCTTTGCCGCTCCTTCCTCGCTTGTCCCACTTTAAAGAACACCCGTAGAGTCAAAGAAACATAATAACATCAAAGCATAGAGATCTAAAATCATAGGCAATATAGGATCACATATATATTGACCACACAAATGCATATATCAACTCAAACATATAAGAATGTGGAGGAAAACTCAAATAGCTTTATTGATAGAAAGAGTAGGAGAGAGGATTACAACCCTTTGATCTAACCCAGCATCATCCTCCCAGAGCAAAAACCCTTCTTCACCTCATGAAAAGCTTAGATCACCCAACACTATGATGTTCCACAAAGAAACTAATAACACTTCCTTACAAAGAACAAGATTCCAGCCTCTTAATCTCTAGGATGAGAGATCCATATATAGATGTTTGCAGGTGGGTGAGTCAGCTTGTGGGATTTTGATTAGTATCCTCTCTCTAATAGTTCTTGGTTCCACTTGGAGATTCATGATCTCTTACTCATCCCTAGGTGAATTTAGAGAGGCAAGTGTCAAATGGGCAGTTTCTAGAAGATTCTCTAGGTTTCCACCTAGCCAACTACTTCTGCCATTTATTTTCTCTCGCTCATCGTACCCCATAGAAGGGATTTTTAGTATGCATCACACTTTTTCATGTGGTAGGTAAGACGCATCACACCCTTAGCACTGAGCAGTCTATATGGTCAAGTTTTGACCAGTTCTGAGCAATTTTTCATGGAGAACTTCTGGGAGATGATGTAATCAGCCGACCTTTCTCCTTTAGGGTATGAAACAACACTTTTAGGGACTTAGAAGCCCTTGGTTTATGGACATATGTGATTGGGGTTGTAGTGCCCAAATATGTCTATAGTAGTTACCCCTAAAGCATGAGGTCATAAATCTTCTTGATGTCTGGTGAAATGCTTTATCATGAGGATTCAAGGTTTTTCGAACTGGAAGGTGACCTGTAATAAGATACAATACAATACATTATCTTCATAATATTTTCATGGTCTAGCTGATGCAGACATTCCCATGCTCAGATTTATAAATTCATTCTCATGTACATAGGACAGACAACCGTCTGTGTGACAGACTGATGATTCTAGTAGAGCCATTATCCTTTGGCTTGGATGATTATCTCTGCAGCAATGATGTACATTCGATGTCCTTATTTTCATGAATATATCGCAGCCTAGATGGATGAAACTAGATTCAAGGTCTGCAAAACGCATTCAATCTTCGCCCAAAGTACAAGTTGATCCATGTGAAAAGATGTTCTGGAGTCGAACATGGAAAGAAATCCTTGATTACCAGCCAATGATGTAAGTTTTTAACAGGTGCAAGTGGAATCACCGATAATGATGGTGACCCTCAAGGTATGATAGTACAATTCATGCGGTGTGAAAATGGGACTTGGCGTCGAACACCACACAAAATATTTCAGTCGAAGGCCATTAATGTAAACTTGTCGTCGAAAGTGAGAAACTTGCCATTGAGGCATGCAAGCTTCAAAGTACTGAAAGGGTTGTTCCTAGGTCGACTTCTTGGATAATGAGCTGATGTCAACAAAAAGTGACCCGTCGTAGGAGGGCATTAATGAATCCCACATCTACGAGATGAAATAGAGCAAATGATTTTGTGGAGGTGAAAACGATATGATGATACAAGGTTTAGGGTGGCAATCATGAAAGAATGAAGAGTGAAGGTATTACAGCGGATGAGACACAAGCTGGGTTGGTGAATTCTCTAAGCGAATTCTCTTGAACATATCGGTGACACTGAAATGGATTGGTAGTGTTAACCCCAAAAATGGATGGTACGATGGACCAATGGTAATATGACTAGTGAACAGAATAACCCAACCTCACTCAATCATGGTGATGGAGTGAAAGTGTCATGTTCAAGAGCGACTTGCTACCAATAAAGTTTGTCCAAGTTTTCTTCCCAATTTTTCCCCAGTCACTGCTGACTAGTACCTCTTTATTTTTGTCAAGCTTGAGGAGGATAACATATGCTTGTTCTATAATTTTCCCTTTGGGCAAACCCGTCACTATGTTTTAATGAGCCTAGTGATAGTGAAACTCGCTCTTGTCTATATGGACAAGCTTGCCGCTATTGTCTTAATGAGTTTAATGTCAAATATAACTCAATCCTTTTCAATTTTAGAGAGTCTGAAAAGTGACGGAAAGGAAACTCCAGTAATCCTTTTTCGTCATATAATCCCATAAGTCGAAAAAAGTATAAAACAATATGAAAGGGATGAACTTTCAATAGTTTTGACGAGCCGAACAAGACAAGCACTCGATATTTTTGTGTAATAATCCATCAGGTCCAAAAAGATTAAAATCTAGAGGATGGATCGCACTTCTGATCACTTTAACGAGCTGGAGAGGCCAATTGCTCGGTAATGTTTTCATATTTTATGAGCGAGATGAAAAGAGCTTAAAGGAGACTCATTTTTTGAGGAACGAGTGATATTTTCGGGTAGTAGCTAGTTCCAGGTAAGGTTTGGAACTTTCCAAATCATGGTAGTGTAAAGAAGATGGCTAACAGAATCACTCATCGCAGTTGTTCCTCAAAAGGGGTAAACAATCAAATGGAGGTGTATGATTGTCTAAAAACAAAGTGGAGGTGATGGTAAGAACACGACCAAGGCTCAAACGCTTATGATAATGCGATCTCAATGGTTATTTACCGAAGGTGGGTTCATTTTTTAATGAGCTTAAACTTTGGTGGAACATATTCTCATCGCTAGGTTTATTTTTTAACGAGCTTGAACTTCAAGTAAAACTACTCGTGCCAGTCGTATAATAAGGATGCCTCATTGATATGTTCATTTTTTTAGGGAGCTTGCTCCATTCGAACTTTGCTCCGCGGCCTTTTGCATGCAAGCTAGGAATGACCAAATACTGTCCTAGGGGTTAATTAACTACTGGGGTTAGGTAGGAAAACACTTCTTTTGCTTTGTCGGTACCATTTGGCCCCTACAAAGGTGAATGGTCGATTAGACCAATCACCTGACTTAAGTAGTTGAACTCAGTAAAAACTTGGGGCTAGAGTTACGTTGGTCGCTTTTCACTTATATGCAAAAGCTTTGCATGCCCCCAAGTATAAAGAAAAGTAGAGTTTCCAGGTTACCATAAGAAAGTTCTCGCATTTGCAAGATTTCTCCATCCGCATTTGTAGACAAAACACTTCCTTGACTCTGTCCATCGAAATAGACAAAGGTGAATGGTGGGATACATATTTCAAATAACTTTGACAAGGGAATATTATTCCAGTCTAATCCCATTTTCCTAAACAGATGGTTGTGTTAAACTAGTCATATATCCTCCACGGAAACCTACCCTATACCTAATTTTTTCTTGCCGAAGCAGACTAGGGTGCATGCCCCCTGGGTTTCAGTCACAATCACCGAATCACTCACCCTCATTAGGTGGACGGACTGGAGATTGATGAGACATTCCTTATGCAAAAAGACTAGTTAGGGATGGCACTTGACTATTAGCTATGTGTGAACTTGTGAATGAAAGTTGGTCAATGAGCTGGACCACTCTACCTTCATGCGGAAAGCACATCACTCGGAAGAGTGAGGAAACAATAGCTCCCATGCTATAAATGTAGTCACGCCAAAGGAGTAGATTCTAATCTAAAGGTCCTTGGACTACCATTACGTTTAGATAAATGGTTTTCCTTCTCAAAGTTATAGGAAAATTCGGAAGGCTCCCTGAGAGTCGATTGGTTCCTTTGTCGAAGCCTATCAGATTTCAAATCTCCGGCATAAATGATGGCGAACCAAGCACTTTCCAAGTAGTTGAGGAAAGGATACTCACAGAAGCCCCTTCATCTATGATAGTACTAATCATGACCATTCTGTAAGCTTGTACTATGATTCGGAATGGTACATTAGATGGTAGACAGGGTCTGCCTAATAGATTCCTGTTATGAAGCCAGCTCAAGAAAAGAGAGAAAAGATAGATCAACGCCTTAGAATTCAGCCTGTTTGAGGGGGAAACCTCATTTACATTATATAAATGAACAATTCTTCGATGATTCAAGTGACAAAACCTCCTTTCTATAGATAGGAGTCTAGGGAGTCACAATATAACCCAGTCGACCTAACAATAACAATATAAAGCCACAAAAATAAAAATAGAGGGATTCTATGGGGCATAGTAATAACAATATGGGGACAATAGGGGCACAACAATATTAATAAGGGGTACAACTATAATAGTAATGGGGTAATCACTAGTATTATAGGGACCCAACATGCCCCTCTCCTTCAAAAAAGTGTTGTGCTCAATGATTGAGTAGTTCTAGATGCTTCTGTATAAAATTCTCATCCTCCCATGTGGAATCTTCAGCAGATAAGTTCTTCCACTTGATAAGATACTCTGAAATTGATCGATTTCGTAGCTGTCAAGTTCTTGTCTCTGTGACTACTTCTAGTTCCAATATAATTTTTCCTTCCTCGTCAAGTTCTGGCAATATTGTTTGAACTGGCAGCTTATCGCCTATAACCTTCTTTAAACATGGAACATGGAAAACGGGGTGCAATCGAGAAGCTACAGGAAGCTCTAATTTGTATGCCATAGTACCAATCTTTCGCAACACCTTGTATGGAGCATAATAATTTGGTGATAATTTATTATCCTTCTTAGCTTGCTTGAGGGACATTTGATTATATGGTTGTAACCGTAGGAATACCCAATCACCTACATCAAAACTTCTTTCACTGTGATGTTGATCTGCCTGTTGTTTCATTCTATTATGTGCCAACATGAGGTTATCCTTTAAGAGTTGGAAGACTTGTTGTTGATGTTCGATGGGATGTTCCACTACTTGAACCTTAGAATTTTCTCTTAAATATGATGTGATGGATGGTGGCTGATATCCATAAAGTGCCATAAATGGGGTCATTTTTGTTGTTGTATGGAAGGGAGTGTTATACCACCATTCAGCTAGAGGCAACCATTTAACCCATTGTGTCTATTTATCAGATACAAAGCAACGAAGATATCCTTCCAAACATTTGTTTACTATCTCAGTTTGCACATCAGATTGAGGATGATAAGATGAGCTATGAGCTAACTGAGTACCAAGACAAGAAAATAATTCTGTCCAAAAATTTCCAGTGAAAATGGTCTCTGTCACTTACAATAATCTTTGGATTTCCATGTAGCTTTTGAATTGTTTCCATAAATGTCGTAGAAATTGTACTGGCTTTAAATGGATGTGATAATGCACAAAAAGTGTGCATACTTGGTAAGTCTGTCAACTACCACCATGATGACACTCTCAGACTTGGGTAAACCTGTGATAAAATCCATTGAAACCTCCTCTCAACGTTGGCTTGGAATGGATAAAGGTTGTAATAGACCTAGGGTCTTAATTGTTTCAACTTTATTTTGTTGGCAAACTAAACATTCCACCAAAAACTTTTGAATATATGATTTAAGGACATCCCAAAAAAAAATTCCTTCTTAACCCGTGGTAAGTTTTTAAAAATCCTTAGTGCCCTCCTAAGGGAGAAGTGTGAAATTCCATAAAAAACTTTTGTTTGACTTGGGAATTCTTACAGAGGTATAAGTGATCTTTGTACCATAACGAATTATTTTTCTAGATAAATGTATCAGATGTACTGGAATCTTGTTGTAACTTTCGAATAAGTGCCCACACTTCTTCATCATTCTTCCATTCCTCCCTTGCTTTATTTATCCAATCTAGTTGGATAATAGAAATGGTGCACAACAATGCTTCCACATCCTCATCCTTTCTTGAAAGTGCATCTACCACCACATTTTGCTTCCCTTTTTTGTAGATGATTTCAAAGTCATAACACAACATCTTTGTGACCCACTTTTGTTGCTCTTTAGAGGATAATCTCATAGATAGCTTTGTGTAAAAACTTTCCCTTAATTGGACGACTTTCAAAAGCAATGGGTCTTTCATCTTACATTAAAACAACACCAATTCCATTTCCTGAAGCATTACATTCCACAACAAAGGTTTTTGGGAAGTCCAATGTAGCTAAGACAGGTGCTTGGCACATTTCCTCTTTAAGATGTTCGAAGGCCTTTGTTGCTTCTGGAGTCCATCAAAATTCATCTTTCTTCAATAGTGTTGTTAGAGGTGCTGCTATCCTCCCATAATTCTTAACAAACTTGCGATAATAACCTGTCAACTCGAGAAATCCTCGCAGATGCTTTATGGATGTGGGGATTCTCCATTCCTTAATGGCTTTAATTTTTCTAGGGTCTACCTTAACTCCTTCATGAGATACAATATGACCCAGATATTCCACCTCTTGTACTCCAAAGAAACATTTAGATCCTTTTGCATATAATTGTTTTTCCTCCAATAGTTGTAACACCCTGTCAACATGTTCAACATGATCCTTCCAAGACTTGTAGTAGATTAGTATATCATCAAAGAATACTAACACAAATTTTCTAAGGAATTATTTGAAAATTGAATTCACCAAACCTTGAAATGTTGAGGGTGCATTGGTAAGGCCAAAAGGCATGACCAAAATTCATAATGACCCTCATGAGTTCTAAATGCTATTTTCGGAATGTCTTTAGTATTCGTTCTAATTTGATGATATCTTGAATGAAGATCCAACTTGGTGAAATAAATTGATCCATGCAATTCATCTAGTAATTCATCAATGACAGGAATGAGAAAATTATCTTTAATAGTGAGTTTGTTGAGCTCCCTATAATCCAGACACATGTGCCATGATCCATCCTTCTTGTGCACCAATACTACTGGATCAGAGAAAGAAATTTGACTTGGTTGAATTATACCAGCCTCTAGCATTTCTGCAACCATA
>APFE031426677.1:0-18684 GCA_000404065.3 Pinus taeda
AGTAGAGGAATCGAGGATGATGGGGTCAGTCCATCCCCGTATCTCGTCTACCTTCATTTCTCTTATTCCTAAAAAGAAAAAAGCTATTGTTTTCTCAGGTTTTAGACCAATCTCTCTTTGTAAGGCGATATACAAAATTATCTCAAATATTATTGCTAATAGAATCCGTGGGACCTTGTCTAATTTAATATCTTTAGAACAACAAGGATTTCTTAAGAACAGGGATATCATTGAGGTCGTGGCCAACACACAGGAGATTTTACATATTTTACATTCAAAAAAGATTTAAGCTACAATCCTTCAATTAGATTTAAAGAAAGCATATGATAGTCTTGATTGGGGCTTTCTAAGATGCATTCTATGCAAAATAGGACCAAATAATGAATGCATAAGTTGGATGATGGCCTGTGTGGAAAATGTCAATTTCGTTGTCCTTATAAATGGTCTACCTACAAAGTTTTTCTTAGCTACCAGGGGTCTTCGAGAGGGATGTTCTCTGTCCCCTCTTCTTTTCATCCTTGCAATGGATTTTTTAAGTCTACATATAAGAAGAGCTGTAAAAGACAACCAATATAGGCCATTAAAGATATGTGGAGGGATTTTTATCTCCCACGGTTTATTTGTGGATGACATCATGATTTTCGGTATGCTCTGCAGACTGTCTTGGGAATGCATTCATTGCATTCTAAAAAAAATTCAAAGGGCTATAGGAATCCACATAAATGAAGGAAAATCTTCTTTCTATTATGAAGTTGAAGACAAAGAATATTTGGATTTTCTGAGTGGTCTGCTTAATATTGGAATAAAACCCATAAAGGAAGGCTTTAAATATTTGGTTTTTCATCTCAAACCTGCAGGTTACAAAAAAACTGACTGGATGTGGTTATCTAATCGTTTCTTTAAGAGAATTGTAGGCTGGTAGTTTAATTGTCTGTCCATTGCAGGCAGAGCAATTCTAGCACAATCTGTTCTAGCCCAGACGACAGTATATTGGGGACATCTATACTATTTCCCTAAGGGAGTTGTTTATATTTTGAACAGATTGATGGCAAATTTCATATGGGGAGACAGTAAGGGAAAAAGTAAATACCACCTGACTAGTCTTTCGAAAATTTCCTTTTCAAAAGTTTTGGGAGGCTAGGGTATTATGGACACACAGAATTTTGGTAAAGCCCTCTTATCTAAATCCATTTGGAGGGGCATAAATGGGGATAGCTTCCGGAGCTCTATCATCAGAAAGAAGTACATGGGGAATAAATATCTCATATTCTGGTATAGGGAAGGTTCAATTGGAATATCTCATGGATCTGCAATATGGTAGAGCTTTTGGAAAATTGAAACTTTCTTTCTCAATAACCTCCATTGGAATGTCCAGAATGGCACGATGTGTATATTGGATATTATCATATCATGAGCTTGGGGGGAGCAATTCATTATTCGTACATCCATCATGATGGTCCTTCATAGAAGTAGAATTTTCACATGGAGTCAACTAATTGCAGAATGGCAAGGAGTCATTCCTATATGGAAAGACCTACATGTTTTGGGTCTTAATGAAGCACTATCTCAGCAATGGGACAATATCATGATGTCTATGTGAAGCTCTGGCATATGCAGATCTGGAGGAAAGGACTATCTCACATGGAGGGGGATAAAGAGGTGGGATGATATATAGGTAAAAGATATCTATTTAGTTCTAGGTAAAACAATACCTCCCCCTTTTAAAAACATATTTCCGTTGTCACTGTGGAAAACAGGCGTGCTAAGTAAAATTATTCACTTCTCCTAGCTTGCTTTTCACAACAAAAATCTGACTTGGGAGAATCTACAAAAAAGGAACTGGTCATGGCCAAGTATATGTCTATTATGCAAATATGAGGAAGAGAATAATAATCACCTCACCTGCAGATTTACTTATCAGTTATGGAGGGAACTAGCAGTTTTTTTTTTGTTTCAGTTTGGTGGATCACACAGTTATTCAAGAGGCTTTATGTTGGTGGAGCTTGCAGAATACATCCTTTAGACCAATCCTCTTCTCCTTTTATGGACAGTTTGAAATCAAAGGAACAGAACAATATTTCGAGATGGGATAGAAGAACAAAAGCTTGTTTTTTAGTAGATCCTTTCATTGTATAATTTTATCTCGAAGAAGTTGTCCACAAACAAATCCAGAATTATAGAGTATCAGATGAAGATTTTGATGAGTTATCCACGAGCCTTTTTTGATGGAGCTGCACAATGGGGTTTGTGTGCTTGTGGTTGTTTCATATCGATGAATGAAGATCAACAATTTTCCATTTATTGGAATGGTGGTAATGGTACAAACAATAAGGCCGAAGCTATGGCATTGGTGGGCCTTCTTCAGTTCAGCTCCTTCCTGAATATACAAATACTTCAGATATATGGGGATTCCAAAATCATAATAAAATAGGCTCAAGGGAAGTTGACCATAAATAATCCTTTGTTATCTGGATGGATGAATATGATTGGAACGTTATGGAATAGCAATAAGGATTACACAATCAATCATATGGACAGGTCACAGAACTCTCAGGCGGACATACTGTCAAAGAAGGGCCTCACAATCAAGCCTGGTTCATGGAAAATGGAGATACAAATGGAATATGCAATATATCAGATAGAAGATTTCTCCCTTCCGGGTACCTATTTTTTCTTTTTTGAATTTTTTGTCTTCATATGCTCCATAGAATATATCTTCTGCATGAAAGGTATGTCAGTCTTTCCTTTTTTATGGGATGGCAATTTCTGGGATGGTCCAGTTCATATTTCCATGAGTTTATGGCTGGTCATTATATGTCTACGCTACTGATACTTTCGTTATCAAGAGAGTTTAGATACTATGCTTTCAGATGTTCTCTTATATAGCTGATATCCTACACATATTATGCTATAACTTTATCAATTTTCTCTATGTAAATATCTTTTTACATGAATACAAATCATGATTTTTTTCGTACTGAAATAATTGTAAAAAGGAATAGCAATTGTGGGAAACATATGACATATTTTCAACATAAAACATAATTCGCGTGACAAACACTAAATTAATTTAAAAATGAGGATGTATAATCAAAATTCACATGTAACTACCTCATTTGCTAGCGATCGAAACAACACTCATATATATGCATTTGGCGGATGCAAGTTTGCTTCAATAACAGTAACGAGGGATTTATAAAAAAAAATCTTATTGGATAGAGAAAACAAATCAAACACCTTGTGCATGGAAACACCTGTGGTTTTTTCTGAAAAATAATTTGTCTCAAAGAATCCCATGGATGAAAAGATTAGGCTAGCTAATTAGCAAGTTAGGGTTTTCATAATTAAAATTTGTATAACGGTAACCTTTTAATGTTAACTACAGTTTAACAAATCAAACTGATAATTTCCATGATTAATTACCCTTCGAGCCAAGTTGATAATGAAAATAATGTATGTCATATTACCAAGGCATTCAACAACATATGGAGAATAATAAATTCATTCTTTAAAGGATTGGAAAGTTTAAACTTTGGATAATAAACCTTGAGGTACATCCCACAAGAATGTGCTTAATTTAAAGATGAAACTGAGAATTTCATGTTTCATGTGCCCCAGGAAATCCTCAAGGGAGGTGCACCAGTAATGCGCAAGGTTTCAAAGCATAAGAAAATAAAAACAACCTACATGAATTTATTCTTGAACATGTATAGAAAGGTAAGTTATTTTAATGAGATGAGAGGAGCCTTTTTCTTTTGATTTACTTGATAATTATTGACAAATAGAAGTGTGTTTCACATTGAAGACAACCACACCAAGGAAATGAAACTGAGATTTGGGAATAGGAACAACATGGGGAGAACTAGTTCATAATAATTTTTTATTTGGAAATGCAAGAAGGCCATTTAAAAAAAATTGCATGGTAATGTGACGAACTCGAGGAACAAAACTTCAGCTGCCACCCATAACATTCAAGTTTTAGCTTGTTTCTATAACCACCCCATCCCACATTTACCCACTTTTACAAGCTCTCCCAGTAAACATGAGCTAAAATTTACTATGACATGACCCAACATCCAAGTTCCAGTTATGGAAGTGGGGTCTACTAACCAAAAAAATATTAAAATATCTCAGGCACACCAGATCACCTAGGTGTTAGACAACAACCACTGGTGTTCAAACCCTAAACTAAAACTTCTTTTAAGTGAGCTCATAGCCCAACCACACACATAACACATTGTGAGTACATTTGGAAAGCTTTAGCTGCATGCATAGGAATCCCTCCATGAAGTTGCAACTAAGGTTTTCTATTGCCATGCATGTGGACAAAAATTAGTGCCACATTATTAGGATTAGCCTAGAGGCCACAACCCAAAATAGCCCAAGACTTTCTAGAATCAATTCTAAGGTGCCAAAAATTCTATATGATAAGCTATAAGGCTAGATCTTGTTGAGAAGTTTCTAAACACATGAGAACATTTTGTCAAACACATGGTAAACATAGTAACTACTAGTCATGAATGCATATATGTTCAAAGTCTCCTTAACTTCACCAAGAAATCACCAAGAAAGCTCAATTCCCTCTCAAACTAACTGCAACAACTCTTGTTAGTCTATGCATACACATAACCATTCAATAACTTATAAAATCATGAATAAGATCCATAACTAGAGCACATCATTTAACCAGGCCTATAACCAACATATAACCATAATGAGTCCATGAAAAATGACTCATAGAATAAAAAAAATACCTAGTACATGTGCTCATTGATCACACTAAGAAAATAATTCAGATTAACATATGCAAATGCCAACAAAGTTAGGTACTTCCACATACCCCCTGACAATATATTGGGCTAAACCAAATCTATCTTTCAACTAATCACCCCTGTGCCATATTTCAAGCATGAATGTGGGATCATATCAATTAAACCAAAATAGAACCAACTAAGGATTCGAGAGGCCAAACCATCTCAACCCTTAATGATCAGGTGCTCAAAATTAGGCTCAAAATTCAAATTGTCAGAATCTATATAAACTTAGCTTCAAATCGAAGAGCTCATTATCCTGAATCCAACTATGTGAATGACACTCGAATCCAAGCTTGTATGAAGAAGTTAGAGCAAGTAAAAGTTAAGGTTTGACTTGGACAAATGGCAGGAAAAGATGATGTGGTAGGGCTCTTCAACAAATGGGGAAGCGCCAAGTGGCGGACCACCATTGGCCCCTACATTTTGCAAAATCGCATGTCATAGGTGGGTCAACGTTAAACATCATCACCGGAACAAGCCAAGGTACGATGTGATAATTGCAATCGCACATCGCAACAGAGCAGGTGGGAAGGCATTGAAGAATTGACCCCAAGAGTTGCGATGCAATGATCATCCCCCGAGCAAGAAGGGGTTGCGATGAAATAATCGCAATCACAAATCACAATCACACACCGCAAAAAACAGTCTTGCATATATTAGACCGCCGATACTCCATCGATTGAGAATTGTGAAAGGATTCCGGATGTGATAGGTTTATGAGTTCTGGTTAATAGTTCTGTCGGGTCCGCCATATTGCAATTGCACATCGCCCCGCTACGTTCACAAACCATAAGCCCAGCGATTCTCGCTGATTTCGATTTGTGATGGGACAGCCAATGCCGATAGATTATGGATCATCGCACGGTGAAATTTTCGCTTAGTTAGCACTTTCTGGAGCTAATTTGTAGGATCGTGCCATATTTGGAGAAATTTGTGGAACGAATAATGGGAAAACTAGGAGAGGTCATAAATTCTTCATTTTTGCACCAAATTAGAGGCAAAAAGAGGTTGGGGGTACCATTTTTGAGTATTTTGAACTCACTGGAGTAGGTTTAAAAAGCATTTGAGCATTGTAATCACATATTTTTACATTTTTTAGCATAATAGAGAGGCCCAAGCCATTGGAAGTTAGACCAACGAGACGTAGCCGAGGATGGGTGAACTCCTTTATCATGTTCCTGTTGGAAAGTGTTTTTGATGATGTTCTGTACATGTTTATGTTGTTGTTTAGTCTATTATTTATGCTAAATTGCTCATAAAATTAACATAAAAACTCATCATTTCACTTGCAAAAATTCATGAGTTCTTAAGCACAATGAAATCATTTTGTTTCTAATCTGAGGAGGATCTTAGCACAGAAATCTAATATTCTAAATCAGATTATTTTGGTATCAGAGGCACTAGGTTTTCTTTGTGAAAGAATGATTTAATTGTTTGCAAGTTTATGTCATGCTACAAGGTTAAAACTTAAAAGAGGAGAAGGGAAGTTGGTTGGAAGCCATGAAGCTGGGTCAAGGGGAAGGAGAGCAAGGTTTCCACAACCTCCAACACAAGGTCAACCTCAAACTACAGTTGAGACTCCAAAGATCCTGTCTCATGAAGGATAACCTACGAACATGACAGAAGATGAGAAGACCTTCAAAAATGCTTTCTTTGATATGACATAGATGGTGAAAGTCCTCTATGAAGAGAGGAATACCAGGCTGCAAGGTGAAAGTTCCAAACCTTCCAAATGAGAAACCTCTTCATGAAGAGGTAATGGAAAAGGAGGTGACGGAAATGGAGACAAATATTTACCCTATCCACCATCTTCTTCATCTTCTTCTTCACAAGCATCTTCACCCTCTTTTACTAACACAACTCTTACTCATACTCATCATCATACTTCAAAAGGAACTGGTAAATCACCTTTTTTAAAATTGATGTTAAATTTGAGTTGCCCATGTATAATAGTGAAGTGAATGCAAAGAAGCTTTATAATTGAATTTTTCAGTTGGAGGTCTATTTCAGGATTGAAAACCTTCAAGGAGATGACATAAAGATTCAATTATCTTCCTTGAGAATGGAGGGTGCTGCACCAGTATGTTGGAAATCAAAGACCTAAGAGAAGATTAAAAAACACAGTAAGAACTGCAATCAAAAGGCAATTCTAACCTCTATCTTATATGAAAAAAGCCATCGTGAATTCATAGAACTGTAGACAACTTAAAGGTCAAATGTGTTAGATTACACCCAAGAATTTAGAAAAAGGTCTTTGATGTTAGGTGTAGATTTGCAATCATACGACACATTGTTGAAGTACATAGGGGGTTTACATAGTTACCTTAGGCATACTCTCCTAATGT
Organism: Pinus taeda; assembly: GCA_000404065.3. Taxonomy (NCBI): domain Eukaryota; kingdom Viridiplantae; phylum Streptophyta; class Pinopsida; order Pinales; family Pinaceae; genus Pinus; species Pinus taeda. Next base: position 7,160 of record APFE031426677.1, read on the forward strand.
TTAATCCCAATAATATAGATGATGTGTGTGTGCAAGCCACTCATCTTGAGGCAAGTGGGAAAAACACCCCAGAAGAAAGTAGTAAAAACCATTTAAGAGTAAGGGAAAGGAAAAGGCTTTCAAAGGAAAGGCAAAGAAAAATGCGTCTATAAAGAAAGAAGGAGAGAAAGTTACATGTAAACATTGTTCTAGGGAGGTTCACGATGAAGCCCATTGTTGGAAGCTCCATCCTGAAATGAGGCCAAAAAAAAAAACAACAACAAGGGAAGACAAAAACAATTGGAACCACTAAAGAGGATTTGGGATCCGATTCGGGTGATGAAACTAAAATCACAAAAATGAGCTTAAAAGGAAAAGAATATATTGCTAGCACTAGTTCTTCAAACTCACAAAATGAAACTCCAAATGAAGAGAGGAGAATAGAAATTTTTCACATAACAGTGATATCAAAACACAACAAGATTGATACACTTTTCAATAGTGGCTCTTGAGCCAATCTTATATCTGAAAACATTGTCACAAGTTTAAACTTGGAAAATATTCCACATCACAAACCATATCCACTTGTCTGGGTGTGTGACAATGGGAAATTGTAGGTTGCGAGAAACTGTAAACTGAAATTTTCCATTACTGCAAATTTCATAGATGAAGTGGATCTTGATGTTGTGTCTTTCGGTAGCCCATACCTTTATGACACAAAAGCTATCTTCCATAGACATGAAAAAAAATATCATTTATTCAAAGGTGGAGTAGAATATTTTGTGACAGCTCATAGCAAGAAAATAAATATTTCGCTTTTTAATGCATGGCAAATGAAAAGACTAGTGAATTTGAGCAAGAATTTTTTACTTCAAATGATCAAACCTAAGAATGATGTTGATAATGAAGCTTTTAAAGGTTGTGATTCGAATTTGAAATTTGAATTGGTTGACATAGTTAACCAAAATGATGAGATGTTTCAGGAACCAAAGGGAACCTCCCAAGAGCAGAATCCAAAATGAAATATAGTTGTAAGAAAAGTGTCTTCTTCCTAACATTGACATGTACAGGATGTTAGTACTGGAAAGCGCAGAAATTAAGATGAAAATCTAGGGATTGTTGAATAAAAGCATCATTCGACCATCTCCTTTACAATGTGGTGCACCTCTTGTTTTGGCGCCTAAGAAAAATGTAAGCGTTTCATTGAATGGGATTCAAGAAGTGGTCTTCATCAAAGTAGATTAGTTGAAGGAGATATATGGAAGACGACATTCAAAACTAAGCAAGGTTTGTTTGAATGACTTATTATGCTTTTTGGTATTTTCCATGCCCCTACTACTTTCCTGCATATGAAGCAAGATCTATTGAAGCCATTTCTAGACATCATAGTCTACTTGGATGACATTTTCATTTTCAAACAATTTCGTTATGAACATGTCATGTGTGAGAAAAAAATACTTGATGTCATATGTCAAGAACATTTGTTTATGAAGATCTCAAAGTATATGTTGGATAAAACTTCTTTGATGTACTTAAGCCATGAAATTGGTTCTTCTAAGCGCAATACTACAATTCCAGCGAGCGGGATCTTTGGAAGCTGCAAATCTTTCAATCTAGGCTCTGTTCCAGTAGTCCTCTTGGTCGTAACAGTCTGTGGTGGTATTGACTCCACTCTTGCAGACATAGTTGAAAGAATTATACATCATCCTAAAGCTGCAAATGCCTTTTATGTGCTTGTAATTTATGCAGGCAGGCTCAAGATAGTCATCCGGATAAGAGGTTTTTTGGGAAAAACCCAATGTTGGAAGAGACATTTGGTTAATTTTTCTTCTATTGTATCTCATTTGCATTCGTTTCCAGTTTTTCAAAAGTTCTTTTAGTGGGGAGGAAAACAACGAGAGGCATTTATGCTTTAAAAAAAAATATCAGTTCAGTCTTATACTTACTCTTCTAAAATTTAAAAATTCCTCCTTAAAATTATATCATTCCTTGCCCATATTGATAATCAAGGTGGGTATGCACAAAACCTACCTCCTCACGCCAAAAATCGAGGCAAAACCCCGTGTTTTCTCCTTAAAAATAGCATACTGCCCCCCTGTAGAACTTCTTGTAGGTGCTCCTGCAGAACCTATAAGTGCTCCTGTAGAATGCCAATAGCAGGAGGATGGATGAAAGCAATGGAGAATGATGGTTTCGAGGCTATGGGGTGGCAAAGAGCTTGTTTCAGTTAAGTGGACGAGGATGAAATGGAAGAAAATGTGGTGAAGGAGTTTCGAGGAGTACCTATGTCTTCTTTGAGATATTTTTGGTGATGGGGTGAGCTGGTAAAAATGTACGTTGCCATATTTGGACCATTGGTCCCCACTACCTTGTCATCATGGCTCTTTCCCGCAATCACTTCCCCTCATTGCATAGAAGTTTGCATACCCTCCACTACTTGTCCTTTAGATTTTTCTTTGAGTTGACTAGGCACACGTGTGGTGGCATCTCCAAATGAGCACAGTCAGCTAGATGAGGATGGCTAGTTAACTGGCCACCTTTTCTCGTTCAACCCTAACCATCTCATTTGCTTATGCATATTTTCCAATTACACAGATGCAACAGAGGAGAGGGTTAGTCACTTACGTGCGAGTCGAATGTACGTGATGTGAGGCATTTTGGTTCCTTTTGTTGTTGCATGCTTGTATTTCAGTTGCAGCATGCCTATATCTCCTCTGCTGCATGCTCTCCACTTCTGATGTGCAACTTGTTTGCTTTCTGCAGGTATCCTCTAGTTGGATCTAGCTTTAGATGTCCCCTTCAATCCCATGGTTGCACTTCTTTTGTTGTTGTGGCTTGATTTTAATGGGATCAACTGCTACATGAATTCCTACATGAGCTCATGTAACTTCTTCTCCCTTTAAAATTTTTAGCTGATTTTTGTGCTAGGAGCTGTGAGGATGATGCCAGAGATGCTGATGAAGATGGAGAGGTACTTGATAAGCTGCAAGTGAGATTTTAGGTGTTTCTCCTTTTATTTTTTGTTTTTTTTTCTAAAACTGGTTTCTGTATTTTTCGATAGCAAGAAAAAAAATGATGATGTTGAGGTGGTGCAGGTGTGGGATGGATGGCAAGAAGGGTGGATAGTTGTAGGAGATTCTACATGCTCTTCATGAAACCTCCCAGTGCCTCAAACTACTTTTTGGAACCATTTCTGGCTCTCTGTGATTTCTATAGGAGCCACTTGTAGAACACACAGGGCCTCCTGTAGAACACACAGTTTCCGGAAAAAAACGCAGTGGGATGAAAGAAAGCTCAGAAATGATGGAGAAGAGTGTAAGGGAGATGAAATAGGTTCTGTGGCATCTTCTCTTGCTCCCTGTGGTCCACCGGTAACCTGCAATGCACATAAAAATTCAATTTTCTTTTCCTTCTTTTCTCTGCTTTTCTTCTTCCTTTTTTTTTTTTTGAAAGACAACTAGGGCACCTCAAGGAGGTTTTCACCCTAATTGCTTGCCCTGGGCACCTCAAAGGGAGGTTTTCACCCAGGTATCTTATTCTCTCTCTTTTTTGTTTTTGTCATCACTGGGCCGCCTCAAAACAGGTTTTCAACCCAATGATGGGACTCAAGCGCCTCATGGAGGTTTTCACTTGAGTCCTTATTATTTTTTTCTTTTTCTTTTTTTTGCTTCTTCAGTGAGTGGGTGAAGTGAAGGCTAAGACCTGCTCCACTACCATCGTTGTCTTATTCAGATCTTCAATGAACTCTCGCTTGGAGAGGGGTTTCTTGTAAATTTACAACCTATGTCCATTGACAAGCATGGGGATGGCTTCCTCATCAATGGTTCTGATCAGAACTGAACCATTGTCATTGCATTTTTCCATACTGTAGGGTCCCAGCCAGCTTATCCTCAGCTTGCCTTTGAAGTATTTAAACCTCGAGCCATAGAGAAGTGCCCAATATCCCTCTTGGAATTTCTTCTCCTTGATACTTTTGTCATTCCATATCTTCCTCTCAAGCTAAATGACCTCTGTGTGGAGAAGGGCCTACAATCCTTGTTCATCCAATCCATTGAGCTGGAGTAGTATTTCCCTCTGTGCATGGCTGAGGTCTAGGTCCAACTCAGTTGCCATTCTTAGTGTATTGTATTCAAATTCTATTGACAGCAGAGCCTTCTTCCCATAGACTAGTTCATAGGGTGTGAACCCTGTGGTGATCTTCCATGTTGTGTTGTAGGCCCAGGTGACCTCAACTAGTCTATCCACCCAATCATTTCTACTGCTGCTCACTACCTTGGTCAAAATTCCTTCCAAAGATCTGTTAGTGACTTCCACCTGTCCATTAGCTTGCAAATGGTAAGGGGTGGAATTCCTGTGCTTTATTTTATGATGTGGGAGCAGGTCTTCAATTAACTTGGAAGTGAACTGACTGCCTTGGTCTGTGACCATTTCTCTTGGATACTCGAACTTATAGAACATATTTTCTCTCAAAAACTCAGCTACTTTTTCCTCTGTTGCTGCATTGATTTCTTTTGTTGCTGCCCATTTTGTCATATAATCGGTGCACACAATGATGTATTGCTTCTGTTTTGAAGGAGGGTTGATAGGACCCACAAAGTCCATGCCCCACTTCTAAAATGGCTCAAAAGTCACTTGAGGTTGCATGGGCATCTCATCCTTTGCAGTAGGTTTCCCCATCCTTTGACACCAATCACATTGCCTAGTATACCTCCTCACATCTTGATGAAGAGTGGGCCAATAGTAGCCTGCTTGCAATATCTTGAAGGCAGTCCTCTTTGCTGCAAAATGGCCTCCATAAGGCCCGTCATGACAAGTCAGGAGAATGTCAAAAACTTGGTCCTCCCTGACACACCTTCTCAAGATCTGATCTGGGCCAAGTTTGAAGAGATTGCCCCCAATCCAGGGAAAGGGGCGCTTTTCCTCACGATTTTGCTCTTCTCCTTTGAGGATAGGTGTGGTGGGCACTATGCTGAAACCAAGTAGTTTGCTATATCAGCAAACCATGGAGAGAGTACTGAGATAGCAAACAGGTGTTCATCTGGCATTTGATCATCCACCATTCCTTCTTCACCTACAGGCAAGTTTACTCTAGACAAAAACTCAGCAACAACATTTTCTTTACCAGGCTTATCAACAATGGTCAAATCAAACTACTGCAGTAAAAGTAACCATCTAATAATACGAGCATTTACATCTAGTTTGTTCATTAAATATCTAATTGCAGCATGATCAGTGTGTACAAAGGTTTGATAGCCTGTGATGTAATGTTTGAATTTGTTTAAGGAATGCACTACAGCTAGGAGTTCCTTCTCAGTTACTGTGTAGTTTAACTCTGCCTTTGATAAATTTTTACTTCTAAAGTATATGGCATAAGGTAACTTTTCATCAATTTGTCCTAAGGTTGCTCCTATTGCTTTGTTCGAGGCATCTGTGTGAATGTGGAAAGGCAGGGCCCAATTTGGGCCTCTCAAAATTGGGGCAGTCACAAGTTTGCTTTTCAAGGTATCTAGGGCTTCAACAATGAGATGTTAATGTCTGTTGTGTCCAATCTAGAGATAATCTAGAGATCATTTTTTTCCCAGAAGGAAGCCATTTTGTCCAGGAACAGTTTCCAGAGGAAGTGAATAAACTTCTCCTTGGCTTTTTGAATCAGCACCTGTAAATGGATATCAATCAAAGTAGAACATGTAAGGCACAAAGTATTAATATTAGAACACTGATATTAGAAAAGTATTCAAGCTACCAGGCTTCAAATAAGCATATAGTTGCTCTCACCAACCAAAAGAACTTACCTCTACAACACATAGCCAAAAATCCAGGAACGAGCTTGGCGAGGAAACATATTTTCGGTTCTCTTCCATTGATCATTTCTTCAATCATGCACATCAACAAACCGTTTCTGCAGTGGCTAATCAGTTGATGTTTTCCCACCAACAAATACTGCTATCAGAACCTTATAATGCCCAAAATCGACATCAATTGTCATACAGCGAAGGAAACTATTATTGTTCACTAGTCTTGAAGTTGGAAGTAATCTTTTCATTTTATTAAAAAATGATGGAAGAAAGTAATTGCTTGCAGAAAAGAGTAAAACCAAACAAATTTAGGAATTTTTGAAAAAGAAACTCCATGAAACTAGTAAGGGTCATATTCCATGAGCACTCACCAGCAGGATGGGTATGTGTAATGTGTTATACTTACTCTAAGACTAGCCCAAATGTGACATTTGATATATTAAAATGCAGAAGCTACCAAAAAGTAATAAAGTTAATTAGGGGAGAGAAACTAACTAGAAATCCCAAAATGGGGGTGTTGGCTTTGACGACCTGGTATTGATGCCGTGCATGATGTGGATACCAAACTTGAGCCCCATCTAATGGATAGAATTGGCAATGGGCTTCAAGCTTTGGCCACCAGATGTGGAGGGCCACCGTGCAGGGTCTAGGAACAAGGCATCCCCATTCATCTATCAAATCATGCCCCAGAGAACTCACCGATGCTCCCTTTCCCCATTTCCTGTACCACAAGAAATCCACCACCGCATATTGCAGCGGCTTCCCTCTTAGCTTCCACTCGCCTTTTTGAACACCAAATAAATGATTACCTGCCCACAGGAAGGGTTTGTGGTTACGTAGTATTCGAAGCGAAGCAATTCATCGACCATGATCTGTGCCTTATCCGTAAATTCAGCCTCCGTGATAATCCAAGAGAACGAATCATAATGAACAGGCTTAGGGTTTGATGCACGCATCGTAGCCACCCAACAAAGAATTGCAAATGGGACTATGGTTATAATAGTGCAAATCAAGATTTAGTTGATTTGACAGTTAGTAACATCGAATGGTGGAAAAACATTTAATCGTCTAACAATCATCTGACTATCAAGATTATGACAGAAAGGCAATTGGGGGAGTTGATCTCAGAGGGGATGCCTTACGGCATAATTAAAAAAAAAACAATATTTTACAATCTTTATAGAATTAGAGTAGAAATAATTTGATAATAATTTTTTTGGATTTTTTAATATAAAAACTTTATTAAAAATTGAAATATAAAAATGTTTATTAAGATTAAATTAATTTAATTGAGATTATATAGTATTAATATATGTATATATTTTTTTATTCTAAATAGTTTAATTAGTGTTTTTTTAAAGAGATTTGATTTTTGATTCTCATGATTCTTATGGTTTACACAAAATTTTATAATATGATAATCACTAATTAAAGAATTGTTAAATTTTTCTATTTTGTTCTATTCATTTAAATATTATTCGATAGGTGAAATTTTATGTAAACCGTTTCATCAAACATAATAGTGATTAAAAGTACCAGTTTAAAAGGATTCAAATTATTGTTTACTTGTGAAGTAATATTTGAACAAACAAAGATTTTAATTATATAGTTATGAAATGAAGTAATGGCTTCAGCCAAAAGTCTGATCACCTGCTCTCAAGGCCTATTAAGTAGCTTCTTGATGTTTACAAAAATTATCAAACTTTAACCAATGCGACTGAGCTCTTCTATAGAGAAAGGAAAATAGCATCTGGCCGCAATTTAAAGGCAAAATTTAGAAATTGCAGATTTTGTGTTCTAACATTTAAGAGCTAGGTGTCACTTATAAATTTATAGCTTAAGAGGATACAAATGATATGAAAACAAGTATTATAATCCATCTTAATCTTAATTTTTGGAATTTTGATATCTTACAAGTTTTGATGTTTAAAATTGATTTATAAATCACTCTGTATCAAACTCCTAGGATAGCTAGTTATTTCATTAAATAAAATAATTACAGTAATGGAACCTTGTGCCTGCTAGGCCACCAAGAATCGAATGGGCTTTCACGGCCATAGATTCTTCGTAGTTCTGATCGAATCTTCATGCATAAGGCTCGTCTGCGCTGCTATTTACCATCATGGCCTTGTTTTGCATACCCATGCACAACTTTCTGTTTTGGTTGTTCAGCCTTCAACTTCTTTCCCTGAACCAGCCACTACTGGTAATGTCACTTTCACCTCTGGGACTATGCTAGTCCTCTTTTCCATAGAAAAGACCAATTTATTCCTGAACCAGCTATTGTAGAGATTTGAATCTGGGATATTTTAATTTAGCCGATAATTCAGTTCATAAATTATCCAGAATTAGTAAAAACAACTGCGGAAAGAATTAATCTTATTCTCTTCTTCCTGGATAGTTTCCAGCTTTGGTCTCCAGCATTGAACACTGGTTGTCACTAACTGCTCGTACTGTTTCTTCAATTCCAGAGTGTTAGAGCCCACGCTCATCATCTGCAGAATCCCGGCTCACTGGATCGCTCTGTTCATCAGTTTTAAGCCTTGCGTCCTCCATAATCTTTGTGACAAAGTCTGGGGACAGTGTGATCCGACGCCCTCCGCCCACGTTGCTGCTCTATATCTCAAACGGCTGGCAGAGAGCAGATGCGCGTTCGACACTGCGCAGGGGACCTGATAATACACCACCAGTGGAAATGGGTGTAGACGGTGGTGATATGAAAGATGCAATCGAGAGGAAAGTTAGCTCGGACTGGAAGAACTGATGGGCAGAAGGAAATACTTGTTTTCTACCTTCAGTTCATCCTCTTCAGAAAGCGCCGGAGTCTTGTGACCGATGTAGAAGGAGCCGGAATGTCAGGCTAAATGTTGAGGGAATTCCTTCATGATTTGGCCGGCACTCACTGGTTGCTGAAAAATCACGACATCACCGTCTGAACGAACGAGTTGGATGGTTTTCTTCTCCCTATCCAACGCCACGCGGGACGGGTAGATGCCCATACCTCTTTTCTTTTCAACAAAGCACAGCATGTGGATTGGCTTAGACTTGACGATGACTTTGACATGATTGATTTTACAGGAATTTTGAATGAAAATTTCGTCTTAAATTGATGCACAGTCTACTTTTCGATAAAGGAAGTGTGAAAAAGACTTTGATTCTATTTCAAAAAACAGAATGACTCAGAAAAAACAGTATTCCAGTACCAACTCGGAGAGTTTTTCCTGGACGTGATTTTGTTTTAAATAATAGGAATTTGTTAAAGTTGTAATTTTAACTACTTAATATTATATTTGAATATTTGAATGGGATTTTAAAATTATATGATTTGAATTTTTTTTAAGATTTATTTTTTATTTGTATGATATTTGAGGTTTGAAATGTGGTTTGAGGAGCCGAAATCAAAGGGTATTTAAGTAGTTAAAATCACTTAGGTTATATTAGTTTTTAGTTCACTGGACTTTTTAGCATGTAGCTTTTCTTTAGCACAGGTTACAAACACCCTTGGTAAGGTTTGACCTTGGGTCGCCTTGCTGATGAAACTCATCCTCAACGCCTCGCTAATGAAGCCCATTCTCAATGGGTTATTTAAAAAAGATTTTAAGATTTTTGTTTTTACTTGTTAATTCTACTTCAAATTTAATTAGAGCCGGCCATAGTAATTTTAATGTGTTGAATTTACCTAATTGGATTATTTTATGAATTTTAAATATATTTTTACATTAAAGATATAATTAAATGTTATAATTTCATTAAAAACTATAATGAAAAGTTCGTGGAAATAAAGTCTCACCCAATGGGTTCAAATCTTGTGCTATCCTTGGATTGGGTGAGAAGTTGGACATATGAAGATGTAGTACTATCAAGTTTACAAAAAAACTATAATGAGAAGTTAAAAAATTATCTTATAAAACTACTTTCAATAATCTTAAATTTCTTGTTTTTATTTTTAGAAACTAATACCTATTAAAAATAATTTTGGATTTTATGAATGAGCAATTTTTATCTAAATCATAAATTTTTGAAACATTTTGGAATTTAATAAATTTTAAAATATTTTCGAAATTTACAATAAGATTAATTGTTTTAAAATTTGCAATCAAATTGAACTTAATCTTATTTTTTTTGGGAAATATCAAAAACTTTATTTTTTCCCTTCGGTTTTTAATATTCAATATTTCTGTATTTCAATCCTCAATACATATATAAATACCGAATATTAAAAACCAAAAAGAAAATTTAATGAATTTTAATAAATTTTCAAAATCTATAATCAAATTCAATTTATTTAATCTTTATTTTTAAATAAGTATTTAACATTGATTTTTACTTTTTAATATTCCAGTATTTTATATTTTTAATATTCTAAAACCAAATAAAAAAACAAAAATCTAAAAATAAAATTTTAGATATTTAAAAAAATTCAAAAAAATACTGAATTTTAAAAACAAAAATGCGAAAATTAGGTTTTATATATTTAAAAGAAAAAAAAATTAAGAAAGTTGAATTTGATTCTGGAAATATTCGAGTGCTATATTTAAAAAAATGCAATCTGGATAAAGATTGCTAAGTAAATATTAAAACCAGAAGGAAAAAGTAAGAATTGAGAAGCGATGCTTCTAAAAAGTAGGGACAAATGAAATACTCACAAGTAGTTCTCGAAGTAGGGACAAATGAAACAGTCACAAGTAGTTCTTGCCACGTTTCATTATGGCGACGTTTCACCGTCATCTCCGAAAAATTAGTGAGAGCCCACATCTGCCCACACAAGTTTCAACAAATATTCAACGTTGCACACAGCGTCAAACCTTGTTTTTACACAATGCAGCAAAAAGGTGAGGCAACTTTGCCCACATTATGACCGTTGGCGTGACTTTTGTGCTCCAGTTTCAAAGTTTGAATTCAAATTCAAAAAATGTTTGCTCACAATGTGGATATTTGCTTGTCCGAAACTTTGTACGTGTTTATCTGAAACTTTGAATAAGCAAAGTACGCCGAGCTGAATGATGAATGATGATGAATTCCTTTAAATCTGTCTGTGGGTTCTCCCTAGGAGGCCTCAATTCAACATCAGTCGCAAATCCGTCAATCGTTGAAAGACCAAAACAAATCTGTCGTGCATTGGGACTAACAGAGTCACGAGAATCTTACCGGCTTATTATAAGTGCGTCATGAGTGTGTTACAAGGATTATTATAACAGAAAAATAGCGAACTTTCCGGCGAAATGCTGAGAGATAACCGATACAAAACATCGATAAATAATTTCAATAAATCAAATATAAGGGTTTTGGTGTTTGGAATTGATTTGTAAGTAAAAGAGTTATTTTCAATTTTTGGAGGCTTTATCATAAAGTTTTAATATATATAAGTAATGAAACCAAGACTATTACCAACTCCAACCTTTAAAGTTTTAGTATTTGGAATCTATTTACAAATAAATATCTTATAAATTTAACAAGAAATTCACAGTCAAATTGCTCATATGCTTCTAAAAAATAGAAATTTTCTTCCGATAATGTTTCGGAAATCTCGAAGGGAGTCACACTTTCTAAGTCTTAAACACGAATGTAAACACAGAACGCACTCTCTTTGAAAGCCTGATGGAAGACCGAGTAACAAGTTTATTTTAGAAATTTGTTTTTATTGATATTTTATTTTGAGATTTTTTTTAGAGTTATAAGTTTGAATGGTGTAATTGGGGAATTTTAATGATTTGAAAAATGGTAATAAATTCACAAACTTAATTTAAACCA
>APFE031426680.1:0-10337 GCA_000404065.3 Pinus taeda
AGACCTCCTTTCTATATATAGGAGTCTAAGGGCTCATAACATAATTAGAGCCGACATAACAATAATAATGTAAGGGCACAATAATAACAATAGTGGGCTTCTATGGGCCACAATAGTAACAATATGGGCACTACATGGGTACATCAATATAATAAGGGGGTTGTACTAATAACAATAAGGGGTTACACTAGTAGTATAGGGGCCTAACATACAATGACAATGAATGGGTTGGTGATGATGGTAATAAAGATGATGACAATGATTATGATGATTTCAATGACCTTATAGTCTTATAGATTCATGAACTAACTAGTTCCAAAACCATCTTCTACATACATATTATTATTAATTTTTTTGTATTTTCTATCCCTCTTAGGATATCTTGTTGTAATGATAGTATTAGCACTAGAAAGATATCTTGTTGTAATGTTGGTGTTAGTATTAACACAAAAAGTTTTGGTAAAAACAAATTTTGTAGTAATAATGTTTTTGTTACATTTTCATATTAAATAGTTATATTTCGAATCATGTGTATTAACCATGTTATTTGTGCTACAAATATAATTATTGAGATGCAAAGATCATATAAATGGAAGAATAACAATGAAAACTATTTGTATTGTCCAACTATTCAGGATATCATGTGAAAATATTTGCATTTTCAGAAACAATGGATTAGAGGTGAGCTTGTAATTGTACATAATGTTTGGATGATATATCAAAAAAAATTTGGTTTCATCGATGTGTTTAGAATCTACTTTGGATAAGAAACCATTGGTTTTAAAATTATGCAAATAATTAATTTGGTCTACCTTTGATAACCAATGAAATTTTATTTCTTTTTCCTCATAAAACCAAGGAAGAAATGGCAATAATCCTCATCGAAAACAACTTGTCATTGAAGATTTAGAATTTCTTGCAAAATTTCAACAACTAGCTATAGAAGTTTTTATTTGCGATTAGGGAAACAACATTATTATAGGTTTTATTAGACATAGATTGTTCTTGGTATTTTATTCACTTTGATGACTAATACATGAGATTCTAAATTTGTTGCTATTTTTGAGATTACAAAGTAGAGATAGTTTCTATCTAAATTTTGTGAGAACTGGAATATTGACAAAAAAATGCACTGACAAGAATGTTTAAGTCAAATTGGGTTGCAAAACTTAAGGAGAAAGAAAAAAACAATTTCCAGTAGTTGTGAATTGTTATATCCATTAAATGATTCTCAACCATCTTCTTTGTGCTACAAGTCTAATTATAATGATAGAATTAAGATTTTTGATCAGCTACAAAGAGAATATAACTTTAATAATATAATTCATGGAAACTATTTGTATTTTACATTGACTATTCATTATATCATGTGTGCAATTTTTTATGATTTAAAAAAATGATGGATATAAGAGGCGAGCTTGTAGATATACATAATGTTTGGATGATACATCCAAAATAGAGCTGGATTTATCAATGTGCTCAGGATCTACCTTGGATTAGAAACCCTACATTTTAGAAGTGTGAAAAAAGTGAATATAATCTACCATTAAATGGTCTATGTATGACAGCGTTTTTTTGATCAATGAGTTTCCTCCTCCTCCTCCTCCTCTCCTCCTCCTCCTTTCATCATCGTCATCTATCATCTCATCATATAATATATTTATATATATATATACTATATATAATATATAGATACTCTATTGATAGGTGGGTGGATGGTGAAAGGACAATGATGATAATTGAAAATGAGGATGATGACCATATCAATACAGTGATAGAGACCGCCATGCCATCACAAACTCCTTATATGGGATAAATATTACCTTCATGTGGGAAAGTTATCATTCATTGCAAAAAATTAATATACTCATTAGACAATTCGAACTCACCTTCATTACCCATCCAAATATCCTCAACAATTAATGATTTTTTGTTGTAATGTAGTTTAATATATTTGTGTTAATTAATTACTTAATTCAAATTCACAAGTTATATTTGTGTTTATGCACAATATATGACAATTTATACACAAATTATTTTAATTGGGTCTCAACCAATAACTTCATATCACTTCTAACCATTTTCAACCAATAGATGAAACTAACCATGTTAACTCTTATCCAACTATTTGAGCTTGTTATTTCCAACCAGCAAATCATATTAACTTACATACATTTTAATGACATTAATTGCTTCAATTAATGAGTATATCTATAAGAATATTCAAAACACCAATTAAGATTATGAGTTCTAAACATAGTAATTAAATGACTATTACAACCAAATAAATATGAACCATTTTAAAATAGGATATAAAAATTATCCTTAGTTAAAGATGAATTACATATCTTATAAATTATCTAGAAGTCTTCATTTATGCTATCATCTGCAGCTAAGTCTTCCAATGCTTCCATGTCAATGTTCATATGTATGCTTCCTTGTCAATGTTCATATGTTATTACAGGAAATTAATATTACTCTTCCAAAACCATTCTACTAAGGTCATATTGTGATCATTGTCATCTTCACCTTCATCAAATTTTGTATCAATAAAATTTGTTTTTAGATCAAAAATCAATGTTACCAGATCTATTAATTTGATCTTCATTTTGTATATCATCAACATTCTCTTCTTCTATAAGATTGTTTGTCTTTGGAAATTGTTGGTTGTCATGGTGAATTGTCTCCTCTAATTATCATTTTGTGAAGGTACACCTCTAGCCCCACCTCTCCATACTGCTAAAGGAATGTTGTCATATTAATCTAGCTTACAGCCTTCTGGTTGAATATCTTCATATCAAACATCATCATTGATGCCAATTTTTTCTATGTTCCCTAATTTTGGAGCTGTATTTAGTTGGTCATCATTACTTTTCTCTGTATTTGTTGAGTCATCTTTGAATATATGCCTTAATTTTGGATCATAATGAATGACAAATATCCAGTTTGGATCCAAAATATATTCATAGAAAAACACCTACATGTGAAGAAGATAAATATATTAGATCTCTAGTGGTATCACATTTTATTATCAAAGAACATGTATATATCTACAATAAAAAATGAATTAAAAATTTACAAATTACATATGACCATTATTTCTTATATTTCTTATATTGTTTTAGTGAAAAAGTACCCACTCACAATGAATTGGTAGAACATAAGGCTCCTTATCTTATGATAGGTATTTTGACGAATCTATAGAAAATAATCCATTATGGATATCATGTCTTCATGTCCTATTAAGTGATTCATACCATTTACATTTAAAAATATAACATTTGAAAGAGTGGTAATCTAACTCAATAATTTCTTGTATTTTTCCAACATATTGAAGATCCCCTTCAATAACATTTTTATCTTTTGAACTTGCTCTACTTGATTGCTTGAAATCAACCATGACCCCACAATTGAAGGAACATTTTTTTGCATATACACTTTCTACACGATAATTATGACCATATGCGTACATTGTGGGATACTTCCTCACCAGTGACAAGCCATTTATTGGAGTCCAAATAATTATCACTATGCATAATCAAATAGTTAATAGTGTGATTAATGTGTTCAAGAAACTTTTTTTAAGAATTCAAAATTTACCTTTTTTCACATCCTTTTCAGATGAGCTCATCTTTTGTTATGTTTGCATCTATTCCTTCCTCATATACTCATTTTGAATTTTCTTAGAAACCCATTCTATTGTGCAATATTTTCCTCATTGACCAAAAATATCAATGGGAAGTGGGGTATTCCTTGGGTTTGACATATTAATTTTTTCATTGATTACAATGCTTCTTTCCTTTTTGTATCATACATATCAATCCATTTATTCATGCATTCCATTTGGTATAGGACAAACTTGTTGGGAACACAAATTTCTTAAAACCCATTCTATTGTGCAATATTTTCCTCATTGACCAAAAATATCAATGAGAAGTGAGGTATTCCTTGGGTTTATATTAATTTTTTTCATTGATTACAACGCTTCTTTCCTTTTTGTATCATAGATACCAATCCATTTATTCATGCATTCCATTTGGTATAGGACAAACTTGTTGGGAACAAAACTTTTTTCAACACCTGTTAACAACCAACATGTATAATTCAAACTTTAAATATTATTCATTCAATTCGGGAAGCCAAAAATTATATAGTAAATGATTCTAACATAACTACAATAATGGCTATTTTACATACCAATTACGTCTTGAACACCATTAGTTTGAGGCTTTTCTCCATCTATAATATTAGATGCACATTTTTCATCCCAAAATTGTGCACCACATTCAAAATATTTACCAAGGAATTCAAATAGGAAGAAAACGACTCATTTAGTACATACCCTTCAACCATGAAACCCCATGGATGTGCCTTTTCTTGAATGTATATTTTTAGGGTTTTCATGTATCTCTTAAAGAAAAACATCCATCTTGTTGAAATGACAAATTCCATTTCAATGTCATTGACTAGATATATAAGTAAATGGACCTGTAGGTCCATCAAACTTGTATGGAGATCCTTTTCAAATATACATATAATTTATGTGACTTATTTCTTTCACCTTTGCACTTTAGATTTATGGCTCTCTTTATAGGTTACCCACCTAATTATATATTATCATTAAGTTAGTATTATTTTTCAGTGACATTTATAATGAGATATAATATATCATTGTATCATATATAGAACATTTCATACCATAAATTTTGCAATATATTTGCAACGAAACATCCGTTGTAGTCTAGGAATAATTGGCAGGTGTCATAAAACCTTATTTGGAATTGTAGGACCTTGTACAGCTGTATGATATCTTTTCTCTTTGCATATAGAGCATTCTTCATTATTTTTATACTCATTTATATCTAAGATGAAATAATTTTTACATGAATGAATTTTCTTATATTCAATCCCCAACTTGACTAAAAATTAGTGCGCTTCTCTACAAGTTGATGGAAACACATTATCATCGAGGAATATTTTACCCTTTAGATCCTTGTAAGTTTTTTTTAAGACCCACATGTTAGACATGTCATTTACAACATTGTTTATATACCATAATTTAAAATCCACCTAAAATAAATTTAAATGAAGTTAGTAAACCAAATAACAACTTCATTTCCAATAGTATTAATGTGCATGAATGTTCTACTTGCACCTGATTTGAACATTATTTCCCTTTTTGTTTTCTTAATTGATTCATCGATGTTGATATCATTATAATTATGTTGGTGGTAATTTCCTTCTATATCTGCATCATCATTATTACGTATAGGATCATCACCCTCATCATTGTTTCCATTTCCAAAGAAACCTATGAGCATTTCTTTCAATCCTTGATGCATTAAATTTCCATCAACATCTCCATTGTGAATAGTATTTTGGAGAATTTGGTATCTACGGATAAATACTAATTCCCTATATAAGTATCCATATCTAAAACAATAGTTTAAAGTATTCTAGTCTTTTCCTATAAGCAATAGATAAGATGAGAAGATGAGAAGACCTACTTGTAGTTCCTCTTTCCTCTCGTCTCCTTTGTATCGATACTTTCACTCCTTCCTGTACTTAATATACTTGAGAAGTACATGTAAGCACAACTAAAAACAAAGAATTGATCAAAGGAAAAGATCTATTGAATATAATTGAATGGAATCAGATACATTTCACACATATAAGAATTATAAGACAATAAAAACATATGGGAGAAAGGTTCAAATACTTTATTGAATAGTAGAAGGAATTACAACCATTGTGTCTGATTCAAAGTCATTCCTCCAGCTTGGATCCCATCCACATCACATCGAAAACATGACAAACTTCTAGCATTACAATACTTGCTTCAAAGCCAATTCTCATAGCAACATTATCTCCTTACAATTCAACATAATCCAACCCCTGATTACTTAGATGAGTGGTCAATTTATATGGAGATGAAGGAGGTTTTGTCATAAATGGTGGCATTGAATGGCCTTCCATACTTAGAATTAGTTCCATGGAGGAAGGGAAGAGATGATAAGATGCATCTTAACTCATTCCTGATCCATTTTCGAGCTCATATGAGTTGATAAGTGAGGGAAACTTCTAGATGATTCCAAAAGATAAGAATATTCCCAAAACCCCATGTGAATTTCATTCAAAATTGCCCAACGTAGGTAAAAGGAAGTCTAATTTCTCTCCAAAGCACCTTGGGATGGACTTAACTACTCTACAATGCACCCTTACATGGGCCTACCTGCGCTAGTCCCTCTAGAGGTCATTTCTGGATGTCTTTAAGTCATGAAATTGTCTGGGAAGGAGCCATTCAAAGGGGTGACTTGTTTAGGGCATGTAGCAACTGAAATTAGGACTTGATGAGCCCTAAAACACTAATCTAGATGATGGGATTGATGTGCCCAAATGGATCTGCAATAGTTTCCCCCTAAAGCATGAAGTCAAAAAAATTCCAATGTCGAATGAAATGCTTTACGATGTGATGAGGAGGTATAGAAGTGGAAGGTTACCTGCATCAATTACAATACGTATATCATGATTTTTTATTTTTACATGAATCACAGAGGGAAGGCATACCCATGCTGAACTTATAAACTTTCATTACATGTACATAAACAATTTTCTATATATATAGACCATTGATTTGAATGACTATCAATGTAAAACCATTGTACATATGATTTAGTACTCTTGAAATTGCAGCCCAGATGGATGAAACTAGATCCAGGGTCTTCTATCTTTTTTAATCATTCACTCAAGTATGAGTCTAAGCATGTGAATATGTGATCTGAAGTCAAACATGGGAAGACACCATCTGATTACCAGCCAATGATGTAAGTTGTTAAAAGATGCGAGGGAAATCACCGATAATGATAATGATCCTAGGTACTGGAATAATTATGCACAGTGTGAATGGATGATTTGATATCAAACACCATACCAAGTCTTTATGTCGAAGGCCATTGATGTTAATCTATTTCTAGAAGCGAGAAACCAACCATTGATGCATGCTAGCCTCACGATACTAGAAGGGTGTTTCTAAGTCAACTTCTTGGATAATGTGTTGATGTCGACAAGAAGCGACTCGTCGCAGGAGGGCCTTGATGTATCCCACGTCAACGACACGAAATGGGTGTAGTGATTTTGGAGATGGAATTTGACTATCGACACAAGGTTTAGGAATGGTGGTCATGAAAATGAAGGTTTATGGTATTGTAAAGGATGAATTTTGACTGAATGACTTCTCTTGAACATGTCAGTGACACTAAAATGAATTGGTAGCATTGACCCAACACAAAGTGATGGATGGTATGAGAGACCAACAGTGTGAAACCATCAATCTAATAACCCAACCCAAATAATCACGGTGATGGAGTCAAAGTGTCATGTTCAAGAGCGACCTGCTACCATAAAGTGGTTTTCTCCTTTTTCCCATTTTCCCCAGTCATTGCTAACCAGTACCTATTTATTTTTATCAAGATCGAGGAGGATAACATATGCTTGTTGTATAATTTCACCCTTTAGGTGAATCCATCGCTATTTGATTTTTTAGCAAGTCTAGCGAAGGTGAAACTCGGTCTTTTCTAGATGGACAAGTTTGTCACTATTTGATGTTTTAATGAGTTTAACGACAACTATAACTAGGTCATTTTCATGTTTAGAGTGTTTGAAAAGGGACAAAAAGAAAACTCCACAAGTTCTTTTTCGTATATTTGTCTCTCAAGTCCGAAAAAGCGTAAAACAATACAAGGGAGGACCTATTGACCATGTTCAATCAGCGTATTCCTTTTTTGTAAATAATCTATCTCAGTCCGGAAAAGGATTAAACTTATACTGAGTAGATGTTGTTTCCAATCAGTTAATGAGCTAAAAGGACAAGCATTCGACAATCTTTTCATATTTCAAGAGTCTGAAAAGTGCTTAAAGAGGACTCCACTTTGAGGAATGAGTGGTGTCTAGGATAACAACTAGTTCCAGTGATGTTGGAACTTCTCAAAACATGTTGATTTACATGAATAGGCTGGCTAATAAGACCACTCATTGCAATTGTTCCCCAAAAAGGGTAAAACATCCAAGTGAAAGCATATGATCGGCCAAAGGGATGGTGGCGATGGGATGAAAACAACCAAGGCTCATCTCAAAAAAGCGGTTGAGAGCATGGCAATCACGAGGGTTAAAAATGGAAA
Organism: Pinus taeda; assembly: GCA_000404065.3. NCBI lineage: Eukaryota > Viridiplantae > Streptophyta > Pinopsida > Pinales > Pinaceae > Pinus > Pinus taeda. The sequence goes on from APFE031426680.1 coordinate 8,178, forward strand.
TGGGTTCATTTTTACACAATCTTGAACCTTAGGGAACTATGCTTGGGTTCAGTTTCATGTTTACACAAGCTTGAAATGAAAAAATATGCTTGCATTTAGTTTCATTTTTACACAAACTTAAAACAAAGAACTATGCTTGAATTCGGTTTCATTTTTACACAAGCTTGAAATGAAGAACTATGATTGAGATTAGTTTACATGCCCCCGACATCATGAAAGGAAGAGTCACTTGTAACCAAATGGAAGTTGTTGCGGTGAAGTAGGACAGTTATCCAACACCTTCTTGGCTTCATCCAGATAAGGACAAAGGTGAATGGGGTGATTCTCTTCACATAACCTACAGGGAAAGTTAACTTTACCACTACGTTCATGCCCCCCAACCTTCATTACATTCACCAAATTAGACTACTTGTGGCTATGAGGTGGATGGAATGAAGGTTCATATACAAGATCAATTGAAAGACTTGACCAGGATTTTACGAGATCTAATCAAAACCTCAAATTGGAACTTTGCTCCAGGGGTCCTTGTTTCATTTTTTTTAACGAGCTTGACACAATACTAGGCATTATCCTCATATCCTTGGTTTCCTTTTTTAACAAGGTTGACACAAGACGAGGAACTATCCTCATACCCTTTGTTTCATTTTTTAATGAGGTTGACAAAAGACCAGGAACTATCCTCATATCCTTTGTTTCATTTTTTAACGATCTTGACACAAGATAAGGAACTATGCTCATTTTCCTTGTTTCATTTTTTAACGAGCTTAACACAAGACAAGGAACTATGCTTTGGGACCTGTTTCATTTTTTAATGAGGTTGACACAATAAAATAACTATCCTCATATTCCTTTAATCACAACCTATAAGAGGTCATGACTTCCAGGAGGTTCTCATAAAAAGGGAGAATAATGCTCTAGAAGGAGAGATCTGGTTTCAATGCCCCCAGTACATATTTACAACATCACGGAATTGCTCATCCGTTGATGTAGGCGTGGAACAGGTTGCCACATAATTGACACATGGCAGGGAAGATACCATTCGTAAAAAAGGACCATTTAGGGAAAATGGTTGACTGGAAGCCATATTTGGATCGGGAAATGAAATTTGGTCAATGGTGACAATTATGCTTTCATGAGGGAAACACAACTCGAAAGAGTGTTGAATCAATAGCTCCCATGTCATAAGCATAATCACACCCAAAAAGTAAATTGTAATCTAAATGGCCTGGGACTACCATCACATTCAGATAAACTGAGGAAGGATCCCTAATGGCGAATTGAACGCTTTCCAAATAGTTAAGGAAAGGATACTCATCGATGCACCTTCATCTATAATAGTGTCGAGTACAATTATATTACTAAACTGTACTATGATCTAGAAAGGCACATAATAAGGAAGACGACATCCTACCAGATGAATCCAATCAAAACAGGTGACCAAACTACTTTGAGGGGGTATCGTAGAAACGAGAGTATTATCCCCTTGAGTAATGAGAACAGGAGGATTTTCCTCCTATCTTGATGGGACAAGAGGGTTGCCCCCAAGCTCATTGGGATTTGAAGAAATGAAAATAACCTGACTGGTATCATATTCATTCTCTATGGGAAAGGTATGATTACCTGAAGGTGAAATCGGGTCAACTGTTTCCTTGACCTATTGATTTGGGTTAGGTATAGACTCATAGGATTCACTGTCGGAGAGAGTGGGTTTGACCAAGGGTTGCTTTTTGTTAGCCAATTTATCAACTAGTGAAGTATTAAGGGAGAGTCTCTTGTAACCATATGGAAGTCGCTACAGAGAAGCAAGACGGTTATCCAACACTTTTTTGGCTTCGTCCAAATAGGGACAAAGGTGAATGGGGCAATTCCCTTCAGATAACCTATAGGGAAACTTAACTTCACCCTTCTTTCCATGAACTTTACTACCACTAGTTGATGGTGTGTCACTAGCATGATCTCCAGAAGTTGATGACATATGATGATGTGAACTGGAAGACCATTCTTCTAAGATCTAAGGAATACCAAAACAATTTCAAAGAACATGGTCCCCAGCACAAAGTTTGCATGGATATTGAACTTTGTGAGGCTCGACAGACAATTTCTCATTAGATGTTGCATTTCAAGCAATGGTTGTTTAGTTTCCCCTCTACTAAATTTTCT
>APFE031426680.1:11404-24902 GCA_000404065.3 Pinus taeda
GTAAATTGATGTTAATTTTAAGTTGATATTTCTTAGGAATTCTCCTTTCAAGTTCACCAAGTGATCAATCAACAAACAAACAAACAAAGAAAAGTTGGCAAAAATACATTCCAAAGGTGGGAAACTAACCCTAGGAGGATCAACATAGCCCTGAATGGGAGACAGTGTGATTCAGAGCATTGTCCCTAAGCTAGGGGTGCTCTGCAACACACTGTGTCCTTCACAAGCTTGTGCTGGTGATAGTGAGCCATTTCAAAAGGCAATTTGACATAGTTTTGACCAAATTTTCAATGCAAAATAGCTGAATTACAGTCAATGAACATAAGTAGGGTCTACAAGGATGTCCTAGGAGGTGTATAAGCTACTAGGAAAGAGGATCTTCCCTAGCGGAGTTGCCAATTTGCTTTTGAGAATTTGGTATCTATGGATAATATGAGAAGATGAGAAGACCTACTTGTTGTTCCTCTTTCCTCTCATCTCATTTTTATCGATCTTGTCACTCCTTATCACACTTAATATGCTTGAGAAGTACTTGTAAACACAACAAAAAACAAAGAATCGATCAAAGAAAAATATCTATTGAATATAAGTGAATGGAATCAGATACATTTCACACATATAAGCATTATAAGACAATACAAAGATATGGGAGAAAGGTTCAAATACTTTATTGAATAGAGTAAGGAATTACAACCATTGTGTTTGATTCAAAGTCATTCCTCCAGCTTGGATCCCATCCAGATCACATCAAAAGCATGACAAACTTGTAGCATTACAATACTTGCTTCAAAGCCAATTCTCATAGCAACATTATCTCCTTACAATTCAACATAATCCATCCTTTGATCACTTAGATGAGTGGTCAACTTATAGGGAGATGAAGGAGGTTTTTTCATAAATGGTGGCATTGGATTGCCTTCCATAATTACAATTAGTTTCATGGAGGAAGGGACGAGAGGATAGGATGCATCTTAAATCATTCCTCATTCATTTCCGAGCTCATAGTATTCAATAAGTGAGGGAACCTTCTAGATGACCCCAAAAGATAAGAATATTCCCCAAACCCTATGTGAATTTCGCTCAAACTCGCACAACGTAGGTAAAAGGAAGTCTAAGTGCTCTTTAGAGCACCCTAGCATGGACTTAACTTCTCTGAAGTGCACCCTTACATGGACCTACCTATGCTAGTCCCTCCAAAGGTCATTTTTGGATGTTTTTAAGTCATGAAACTTTCTGGGAAGGAGGCATTCAAAGGGGTGACTTGTTTAGGGCATGTAGCAACTGAAATTAAGGTTTGATGAGCCCTAAAACACTGATCTGGATGATGGGATTGATGTGCCCAAATGGATCTGTAACAAATAGTGGATAGCATCTCATTAGCGTATGTTAATTTCATCAATTCCTCAATTTTTTCATGTGTTAGTTATATCTTCCAAGTTTCTCTTCTTCTCCTAGTATGGTTTAAAGGATTAATTAGATCATCCCGTTGAATCCTTAATGGTCCAGCTCGATCTTGATCATTAGTAGGTGTATCATCAACATCATTGACCTATAATTAAATGCAACCATTATTTAATGTTATATAGCAATTATTGGATAAAACATGGATCCATTTCAAAGATATATGCAATGAATTACTCAAAAAAACAAGATTAAATATACATATATACAATAAATTAAAAATGTTGTTTTTGAACACAAAGTTTTAAAAACAAACCACAACAATTTCATATTCTTGGATTTTCTACCTTAGGAACATCTAGAAACAAGAATTGTCTCAAAATATTCATCCATGCATGTAGTATCATTGTGACCAACCTCTCAATGTTCATTGTGCTGATTTTTTGATGTATCTACAAACTCCATTGCCATATCCTCTTCCACCCATTTCTTTTTGTGTGATTTAATTGTACGATGTAGGCCACATAAATATGTAGATATTTTTATTGGTCTATTAGAATGATTAAAAACCTCATTTGTTTTGATTGCATTGTCAACTAAAAATAATTGATACATGCATTATCTTTTCCAAGGTTAGAGAATAGACTATATAATGTACTCATATTGTACATTAATTTCTAGCCGAACTTATTTATAACACGCACAAAGTATAATAGTTTTATCAAAGTATTAATCCCATGTATTATCATCATGACTAACCTCTTGTTCATTGCCAACAGTTTATATTGTATTTGCAAAATTTATTGTCATATTTTCTTCCACCCACTTTCTCATGTGATGTGCTTTAACAGTATGGGGTCTATTAGTGTCAGTATATGCATACTTCCATCAGGGATCAAATCTGCGCTTTGCATTTTCATTTTAGGTGTCTCATACTGAATTTTTTGGATCATTCCACTAGGTCATGTCAAAATGGTCCACTGATGGTTGTCTTCTTCTTAGAAAATTAAATTTTCCATCATGAGGTACATTTGCTGACCCATATCCATGTTGTATTCAATTATGGTTTTAGTTATGTTACTTTTAGAGTTGAAACAATTATGTTTCCATTAGGTCTTAGGGTTCACTTTGAAGGTCAAAAGAATAGTTTCAAGTGTAAAAAAAGGGCAATAAAGGTATGACGATGACCAATAAAAAAAAGAGTGATTGCTAATAAGTCATGATTATTGTACAAAGATCTTATTTCACTAATGTAATTTTCATCTCAAAAAACATGTTTTTGAGATGAAAATAGAGTATTTTAGTTGATTTATATTTCTTGATGTAAGCTAAGTCATTTCATGTAATAATTGTTCCAAGATGCCCCAAGAATTTCTCCTTGCTACAAGAAAATGAAACCATTGAAGAAATCAATTCAATCAAAACATCCATGCACCCAAAAAGAGACAAAGAAGGATAAGCATTAAACAAAGATTTGAAGACAAAGAAAAAGTTCCAAAACATTAGAAATTGAGTTTTTCTAAAGAAAAAACAAAATCAACCTCTATATAAGATTTCAAATTCCTTTTCCAAATTCATCACTTTCATTTGACAAAGAGAAATAAGAGCATTGAAGGAGAGAGGGTAATTGAGGCCAATTGGTGGCTAAGCAAAAAAGGAGGTGCTGCACAGAGAGGATGGAGCGATGTGCACAGAGGTTGGAGTGTTGCGCATAGGGACAAAGTGTTGTGCATAGAGAAATTTTTCCAATGCAATTTTGCATGGTGCTACACACTTGTAGAGGGCGCTGCACATAGGAGAAGCAAGCACGAAAACACCCTATCAACCATCCAAATCGTGTTTTTTTTTGCCTTCTAGAACTTGTAAACAAGTAGGTGTAATCCTTGAACTATCCTCCTGGCATTCAGTTCAACATTTTGAAGTTGGTTTGCTATTGAAAATTTCAAACCTTAGGTTGCCTACAAATCCCTCCACCTATCCTTTATACCCTAATACCCTCAAACAAATCCATCCACCTATCCCTTATACCCTAATTCCCTCAAATCCCTTATACCCTAATCCCCAAAACAAAATCCTTAAAACCCTATTTACTAAATAGACCCTACCAAAAAGACCCTCCTTCTCACTCTCATATCATATATATCTCATCCTACATTGTGTAAGTTCCTCTCCCCTTCCCCTATTCCTATGCACCATAACTCACTTCTTGATTACCTTCGCTAGGGTTTCAAAGCTTCAAAATTCAACAAACATGGACAAAGAGGATAAATATTATGAGGAGGAGGAAAACAATGGCAATGAAAGCTTGGGAGATGAACCTCGACATCAGAGAAAACCACATAAAGGAGGTAGAATCATTAGAGAGGAACCATCAAACATTAGAGAGTTACAACCTTCTCATATGACTGCCTCTTGTTTCAGGCATCTAGGGTGTTATGAGCTTCATGAGCAGGTGGAAAGAGTTGAACATCATCCTGAGTTGACTAAGATTTTTGTATCCAATCTCCATGATATCAAGGTAAATCTTAACGGGGTGACATTTAAATTTTCATCCTCCATCATTGTTGATGCTACAAGGATTACAAATGTGGGGGAAATGGTATAGGACACAAGATTTGGATGAGCACTACTATGAGCCATACATCAAATCCAGGTACATGAATGAAAAGAAGAGGACATTTCCTTTCAGGTTCCTTGAATACAAATATGTCCTTATGATGAGGAACATTATGAAGTATTTTACATGTGAGGGAAGATTTTCTAGATTGCACACCTATCATATTAGGATTCTTATGAACTTCACAAGAGTGAAAATGTTGAACATCCCGTATTTCTTATTCAGGAACATTGAGAATATGGCCTAGATTATACAGAAAAAGGTTTACTCTTAGAAGATAAGTAGTATCTATCACTATTCCCTGATTAAGATGATTGTACTACATCATCTCAACCTCCTCAACATCTCCTGGGATACATTTATTTCCAATGACATCTTTAATGGTCCTCATATTCCTCCATCATTGCCTCAAGAAGTAGAAAGGCCTTCCAGCAGTGCCAAAGTAAAGAAAGGTGAGAAGGTTAAAGAGACTAAAGATGTTAAGGAACTAGAAGCCTATAAAACATATCAGAGAGGGTCTATAAAGTTGCTTGCACTAGATAGGCAAGTGTTTACTCCACTTGATGTGGAAGGGGCCTTGCCCTCTTCATCAGCTCATAAGCAAATGCTTGCTCCACAAAATGTGCAAGGGGCTTTGCCTTCTTCATTGACACAACATGTACAACAAGTGTAGCAGCTTCATAAAGGGAAGGAAAAGAGGCTAGAGGAAAGCCTTGATGATGACGATGAAAGGGAATTTGATTTGATGGAAAATGATGAACCAGAATAGCCACACATCCATCATCGCATTGAGATAGTTGACTTGGAGGCTCAAGATGAGGCAACAAACGAAAGCATAACCATAAGGGGAAAATATGCATAGATCCAAGCACTGATGGAAAACTTGGTGAGAGCTAAGTATGTCATTTCATACCTTGAGTAAGAGAACAAGTAGCTAAGTGACAAACAAGTCCTCATGGAGCTAGAACTTCTCAATGAAAAGAGGCAAAGTGACCAGGGCAAGTCAGTAATGCAAGAGGAAGAAAAACCACCTACCTTGACTACAAAACAAAGAATTGAGGAGGATAGAGAAAATTGGCTTGACAGAGTTAATTTGCATTTGGAGAAGCTGCTACAAAATGCCAATAGGGACAATCAAATCATTAGGCATTTGGCTCGCCAATACAAAACCCGAAATAATATTTGCAACATACGGGTCAAGCAAATGAAAACAAGGCTAAAACAAGCGCTCAAAGGAAAAAAGGAGGGTGATAGGCTTAGGTTTCTTTCTGAATCTTCCTTTGCTAACCAAAACACTGGATGGTGGTGTTCTCCTCAAATTTTGAACAAGTTTTGATGAATTTTTTCCTTTTGAATTATTTGGCAATTTTTGACACAGAAATTTTGGCCGCTTTTCAGGGGAGTGAAATGAGGAAACAATTGGAATGTTTGGATTCACAATGATTATGTGAATTTGATAAGCTTTTAGAGCAGAACTGGTCAACCAAATGGTCAAAAAAACCCAAAAAATGACCTTTCTGCCCTCTTTTTAACACATAGAAGTAGTCTTGGGAGAATCAGTTTTTTAGGGGTCAAATAAACTCCAAATGAAATAATGCAATATTTTATAGAAATTAGACTTGAAGATATTTCCAACAAGCTAATTTGGGTCCAATTTGGACACTGGGAAGACCTCCAAAATGGTCCTGCAAAAAGCGTTACGCATAGGACAAAAATTATGTTGGGTTTCCACTTTGTTGTGCCTTGACTGTAATTTTGGGTTTCCTCTCATGGATGGTACTTTAATGATGTAAATGTGACTATGAATGTAAATATGATGGATAATAAGTACTAGAAGGTAGATTCATTATATTAAAAGTTATATTGAGGACAAATGAATTAGTTTCCTCACTTTTAGAGGCAAGTTGTTAGGTTGCCTAGATTCTGGTTTCTTGTTCAATTTTTTATGGATTAGGTCCTCATCCTTAGGAATTTGACCCTTGAGGATGGGAGGAGTTTGAATCAATGTCTATGTATTCTTATTCTTTCTCATTGTAAAGGGTTGTACTCAGTTGCATGCTTATGCTTTGAGTAGACACCATTTTGTATCAGTTCTAGCAGGAGATTAGTGAAAAGTTGTAGCTATTTCTTTGGGATCCATGTGGTATGATGTTCAATTCAGTTTTTCTTATCTTTTCACATGTTAAAATGTATTTCTGACTCCATTTCATCATTTCATATTCTTTAAGTGGATGTTTCCAAGTTGATAGGCAGAACCGATAATATTTATGCTTTGTTTTGGGAAAATATTCACAATCTATGTTTTCTTCAATTTAGGAAGAATCCATGTTGCTTATATGCTCTTTCTAGATCCTCACTTGTCTTGAATCACTTATCCAATCAATCCCTAGAGTTTTGAACTTTGTGCCTACCTTGCCCCATCGAAGACCTACAATTTTGACCTAATTTCCTTGCCCTAACTATCTGGCTCCTCTTGATCCAGCAAAACCCTTCAAAATCAAATCAAACCTTGTGCTACTATACTTGGCCTAATATCATTTTCTTGATCTAGTCAATCATGGATAAGATCTTGACGGAGAGAGCCCTCTCCTGGTCTAGTAGGGCTAGCTATTTAGCTAAGAGTGGTTTGTGGTTACCCTGCCATTGCCTTCCTTTAGCATGAGGTTCAATCCAAGTGATAGAATAGTGGCGACCATACCGGGGAATGAAAGATCAAAAGTTGAATCACCCTAGTAGCATGTTTCATTTGAATTCTTAAGCTTGTGGATGATGAGTTTTATAATTTAATAGGCTAATCAGTGGTCTATCATAGACAGACCTGAACTGGAGATTCGGAACCCAAAATTTAGAGGGTAGCAGCAACCCTAATTCCGAATCAAGCAAAGAGAGAAAAAGGCACCAGAACAACCAGTGCAACATCAACAACAAATCAAAACTCCCTTACAGCGGAATTATGTTCAAGTAGTGGAAGAAGTAGAGGAGGAAGATTCAGTAATTAAATCCTTGTACTGGTCAATCATATTCAGAAAAGAAAGGATGTTCAATCAAAGAATGATCCCTCAAACAATCAGAAAAATGGAATGGAACTTGCTGATCAGAATCCTAGCAAAGGTAAATCTACCATCAACAAGTACAACTGCAAAAGAGAAAGACAATCAGCAAAAGGATAGTGCAACAAAGGAGCAAAGAGATAAGAGGGACATCAGTGTCAAAGAGGTAGAAAAAGTCACATCTTTTGATTTAGAAAGTGAAATTGATAAATTGTAAGTGTCCATTCCTTTGATTGAGCTTGTTAAGAATAACCATTACAAACACCATGTGTCTAGAATACGGTAAATTGATCCTTTGTCTGACATGGTGAATGTTGAGGGTGATCACCCTGAACTTATTTTTGTTCCAGCTATAGAAGGTCAACTAGAAGATAGCGAAGTCCCACCCTTTTATTTGAGTCTTAGACTGCATGAGTATATTCTTCATAACACTATGCTTGATTCTAGGGCTTCCCACAATTTGATTCCCAAGGCCATCATGGAAAAGTTGGGCCTAGATATCACTTAAAAATATCATGATTTGTACTCATTTGATTCTGGTAGAGTCTGTTGCATTGGTCTCATCAAAGATTTGGTGGTTTTCTTAGATAAAATCCTAGCCAAGAATGTCTTAATGGACGTAGTAGTAGCTGACATACCACCTCAATTTGGTATGCTGTTGTCTAGATCATGGGGAGCCAAACTCAAAGGCACTTTACAACTTGACTTTTCTTATGCTACAATCCATGTTTTTGGTCAATTGAGGAAGTTCTAATAGGAAAATAAAATGAAATATATGTTCACTAGTAAAGAGAATCCCATAAACCATCCAATAAATGTTGTACATACAGATTTAGAGACTTTTTTTTTGTTACTCTGATAGTGGATTGAATGATGTAGATATTCAGCTTGTAGAAGTAGCTGATGCACTAGAAATTTCCAAAAGTTTTAGAGCAATTCTTAATCAAGAAAAGGAAAAAAATGGCAATTCCTTCTGAGCAGCCTCTGTAGGAGCAGAAAGTCAGTGAAAAGTAGAAAAATGAGGCAACCAACAAATGTAAGATTGAAACTAAAGAAGAATTCCAACATCTGAAAGATGAAGACAACCTTTGGAGCATGGACTTCGATGGGGCTTTGGGTAAATATGGTGCAGGTATTGGAAATTGGATTCAAAGTCCTGTTTTTCAGCCAGACAAAGTCCCAAGTAGTGTTAGAGTATGTTCCTATAAATTAGCTTTTTATTGCTCTAATAATGAAGCAGAGTATGAGGCATTGATTAAAGGTCTAAAGATTTTGAAGAATCTGGGTGCGAAAAGGATCTTTGTTTATGGTGATTCAAAGCTAGTGATTAAACAAGTCAAAGGAGAATATCAAGTGAAGCATCCCCAGATGAGAGCTTATAGGAATGTAGTCTTGGATATTTTAAAAATGTTTCCAGAATACACATTGACAGTGGTGCTAAGAAGTCGAAACGTCATTACTGATTCACTTGCTACAACAACAAACAATTTGAAAATTCTAATGAATTCTACCAATAAAATTGAAATTCATGTCAAATATAGGGCTATTGTTCCTAATAATCTAAGGTATTGGCATGTTTTATGGGATGATAATGAAATTAATTCCCTTTTGCAGAATGACGGGAAGTTTAGGAATGCTTCCATTGAAGATGTTTGTGATTCTGATGAACAAGACATTGAGGTAAATTAGATGGATTTTTTACATATGAAGGATAATGTTATTCCTAGAGGTCTTATACCTTTAGAGGATTTATTTGATCAAGATGATGTGGCAAGAAAACCAACCTTGGTTCCTACTGACAAAGGAGTTGAAGATGTAAACCTTGGGATAGCAGACTAGCCCAAACTTGTTAAGTTATCAGAAACATTATCTTCCGAATCAAAGGCTAAGTATGTCAATTTGCTTTCTGAATTTTCTAATGCTTTTGCTTGGGATTACTCAGATTTGAAAGTATATGAAAAGAACATCATTCAACGTACCATTCCTATCAAGTCAGATCAAAAACGTTTTAGACAAAAGTTGGGGAGAATCAATCCAAAGTTGTTGTCATCCATCAAGAAAGAGGTAAATAGATTGTTTAAAGTTGGTATCATTGTTCCAATTAGATTCTCTGATTGGGTTTCAAATTTGGTCCTGGTACAAAAAAAGAACGGAGAGATAAGGTTGTGCATTGATTTCCAGAACCTAAATAAAGTATCCTTGAAAGATAATTATCCTCTTCCTAAGATGGACCATATTCTACAAAGAGTATTTTGAGCATCAAAAATGTCACTACTAGATGGCTACTCAGGTTATAATTAGATCTTGGTGCATGGAAAAGACCAAGACAAAACTGCCTTCACAACACCATGGGGAACTTTGCAGTATGCTAAGATGCCATTTGGGCTAAACAATGCCGAGGCCACTTTTGAGTGGGCCATGGATATAGATTTCGCTAACGATAAGGATGTATTATTGGTGGTTTATTTAGATGACTTGACAGTATTTTCTGGTTCTGATGATGAACATTTATAGCACTCGAGGATTGTTTTTCAAAAATGCAGGGAGTTTGGGATTTCTTTAAATCCAGAGAAGAGTATTATTGCCATGGAGGATGGTAAACTCCTCGGTCATATAATTTCCAAATATGGTATTCGCATTGATCCTTCTAGGGTGGAGGCAATCTAGCAAATAGACTTTCTGTGCAACAAAAGGGAGATTGAAGCCTTTAACAGTAAGATGAATTTCTTGTGCAGATTTATACCAAATTTGGTTGAGCATTTATGTGAGTTAACTAATATGTTGAAGAAGGAAAGCACTATGAAATGGATAGAAGATGCCATGAAATATTTCAACTTGGTAAAGATTGCTTTGACCATAGCCTCTGTTTTGATTAGTCCCGATTATACTCATGACTTTATTATATTTTATTTGCATCTAAGCACACTTTAGTTGCGGTGTTGATGAAAAAGAAGGATCAGGCAGAACAACCCATTGCATTTTTCAGTCGGACTATCAGAGATGCTTCTTTTTGCTATAACATCATTGAGAAACAACCTTTGGTTCCTATAAAGGCATTGAAGGAATTTCGAGTTTACATTCTTCATTCACATACCATAGCATATGTTCCTAATGCGGCTGTCAAAGATGTCCTCATACAAACTAATCCGGAAGGAAGAAGAGGTCCCTACCAACTAAAGTACCCTCCTTCTCACTCGCATATCATATATATCTCATCCTACATCGAATAAGTTCCTCTCCCCTTCCCCTATCCCTATTCACCATAACTCACTTCTTGATTACCTTCGCTAGGGCTTCAAAGCTTAAAAATTCAACAAACATGGACAAAGAGAACAAAGATTATGAGGAGGAGGAAAATAGTGGCAGTGAAAGCTTGGGAAATGAACCTCAACATCAGATAAAGCTACATAAGGGAGGCATAATCATCAGAGAGGAACCATCTGTTGGATACCTATACCAATAGGTTTCATATTTCATGTTTGGCATATTCAAATGCCAAATATGCTCTGCTTTGCTGATACAAAGATCACATATTTCTAAGGCAAGGCAAGGTGTGTACATGCCTTCATGTTTTCTAAAATTTTGATGGATGGTCCAACAGTCTAAACTGGATCATGCCATGTTTCAATTTTCTGTTGTAGAATAGAGAAAGAAGTCTGTCCAAACTGTTTAATCTTGGCAGACCAATAGTTAGGCAGAGAAAGCTAAGGTTCCCAACTGCTTAATCTGGGGCCTTGGAAGAAATAAGGGTAGTACTAGATAGGAAATCAAAAGAAAAAGCCAATGGAAAGGAAAAGGCACATAAGGGTCTGCAAGTCCAAGTGCACCCTCCAAGAAGAAACAAAAAATGCTAGGCAAGTAGATGGGTAGGTAGATGGGGTTGCAGAAGTGGTGTTCCTTTCAAACTAAATCTTGCTGGTCAATACAAGAAAAGCAACACAATGGAGCATGTCTAACTTCCCTTTTTCCTGGTTTAAACACTCATTACTAACATCCCTTCACCAAGTTATGGTTATGAAAGAATTCAAGGTTTTATGTTGGTTCTTGTATCCTCTAAGAGCCACATTTCTTGTGCAAAATTCTTTTCATTTTGATCTACTCCCTAAGCTAAGTTGTCTTCAAATAAACTTAGTGGCATCACTCCTCATTCACCTTCTCCCTCCATATTAACCCTTAACTTCTATTATTTAACTCCCTATGTTGCCCTTTCCCCTACTATTATAACACCATGGTGTATAAACCCCAAACATTCTATAAATATCCCCCCCCTTGGCATTATAGCCATATGATTCACTACTAGGGAATTAAATTGACATCTGGTTAGTTTAAGAACACAAACCTTACCCCTTGGTCTCCTTCAAAACTCATCTACCTAGTCAACCGTTCATTTTGCCTATGGAACCTTGGAAAAAACCCATCTGCACCCTTTAACCCGCTCAAAAGGAAAAAATACCTTGAAAACCCACTTTTCCGCTTTATCCTAAGTTCGGGATTAATGCGCATTTTATACAAAAATACATTGAAAAAACATTGTTTTTGCATTTATCCAAAGTTTGAGGTGCGCGCGATTTTGCAAAGAAATTTCATAAAAAACCCATTTTTCCTAAGTTTTGTGATTAGCGCGCCTTTATAAAAATACATTAGAAAACCATGCAATTCGCGAATAATTATAAGGGTCCGGCCAGGCACAAATCCCATGGAAAATAATATTTTAATGCCCGCCCGATGCCATATCATCCACATAGTTCATCGGCCCGTCGACCGTCCGATCAGGCGCTTTTCATCCGACGATTGACGTGGATATCGGACCGGCCCCGACATCCGAAAGTTATTGTCCGATATCTGTCAGAGGCTGACGTCAGGCCTCGGCCACGCGTCGCCCCCACAGTGTATCGGAGCCCCCTCTGACAGATTCCCTTCCGTATCAAAAGAGGTGCGATATGATACCGCTGTGGTTTCCAGTTTCGCGCCAGTCTGCCTGCCAACATCAGCGCCGCGTCACTGCCTACCTCATCGCCGCGTTCGCGCCCCCGTCTGCCATTGCTCCACTTGTCCGCCACCTCACCACCCCCGCGGACCACTCATAAGCCGCCACGTCACTTGATGACGTCATGCTGACGTCATTCGACCCTAACCCACCCGATGACGTCATGCTGACGTCATCCAAAAAAGGCGCGAATGTCCCAAAAATCCATATTTTTGCCAATTTTTTCGCGTTTTTTGCACTTTTTGCAAAAAATGTTGTTGTGCCTTCTGCATGCATTTTACGTCCAAAATTGCACCAACCTGCTCAAATTGACCTGGAGACTTTCGGCGCGCCTAGCCACTTGCATTCGTGACCCAGACCGTCGAGTTTACTAGGTATTTATCCCTGCAAATCTTCTCTGAGCCTGGTTTTGTCTGCAATAGCTGAGAACTCACTTAAGACACTGAAAACCACATAATTCACCGGCAAAATTCCCTGCACCCAGTTCCTATTGAAGATTGAACGGTCGAAATTCGCTAGCTGAGCTTGTTTAAACAAAACCTTCATTGAAACCTGCATTCTGTTCGCACAGTCGTGAACAGGAAACCCGGAACTTTCACCTAATTATTGAGAAAGGTCTGTTAAAGACAAGTATTCGCCTTCTCAAGTGACTGTGTGTAGTATTTCAATTGCTGCAAGTTTACCCTATCGTCCTCTGTTTCTGAATTCACCTCTTTGCCCAAGCAATACTTTTTCTGTTACTCAGCACAAGTAACACTAATTTGCATACAAAACAGAGTTCTTAAGTAACCACGGAGACTCCAGTAGCACCTGTGGCCCTCAATGTTGCCCCTTTGAATGCCCCTCAAAGAGAATTGGAGTGGCAGGATTTAGCAGACTTAGATTATCAAATCTCAGAAGACTCCCTAACACACAACAAGTTCCACCTCCACCTGCTTAATGAATTAAAGGCCAAGCATGTAGATGGAACAGATATATTGGGCATTTGGGACTCCTTCCTCCCCATCTTCAAGCTTCCTCAGGTCAACGAATTCCCTGACCTAATTCACCTGTGTGCTGTATGTTATGATCCCACTCAGAGAGGTGTGCTTGACCCTTCAGGCTCAGTTGTATTCTACATCACCCCTGAGGCCATTAGAGAGATGCTGCAGTTTAAGACTGAGAAGAAATTGGTTCCTCTGTCTTTGTTGGATCTGATAAACCAAGGAGCTAGAATGTTGATAGATGCTCAGATCACAAAGCTGAACCAACTATTTATTAACTCTGATACTATGCAATATCCTCCTATTTTTGCTGGTTACCTCAACCAATTGGGCGTGGACCTTGCAGATATGATCAGTTCCATCCTGGGTTATAAATCAGTTGAGTATATTGATGAAACTGTACTGGTGATGATGCTTATGTTTTCCCCTGGCAAAACTCCAATCTGCTATGACTATGCCA
>APFE031426685.1:0-12712 GCA_000404065.3 Pinus taeda
GAGAGAGTATGGATTTTCTTTGAGTGAAGCAGATCTTCACCCAAGCTAATGACATGAAAATGATGAAACTAAAAGGTATCAAGCAGATCTTGACCTCTTTTGGGGAAATTAGTTAATGATTTGGCGAAGATGGAGAAAGGGAGTTAGTTATGCTTGTTTTTTGAGTTTTTTCTCATAGAAATGCCTGGTGATTGTGTCCTGAGTAGAGAAGACACCCTGAAGACATGGAACTGATCAGCAATCAAGATTTTGCAACCTCAAAACTACCTACCCAGCCTACTTGACCTGACATGTTTTCTTCTTTTGGTTTGGGTGCACTTAGACTTGCAGACCCTTCTTTTCAATTTTTCTTTTTATACTTTCCTATCTATAAACTACCCTTTTTTCTTCCAAGGGCCCAGATTAAGCAGTTAAGCTCCTTTGATTCTCTACCTATCTAAGTATCTGCCAAGATTAAGCTGTTTGGATAGATTTTCATCCTCTATATTCTAAAACAGGAAATTGAAACCTAGGGAGACCAAGATTAAGTAGTTTGGACCTTCCTTTAGCTGAAATTGTACAAAACTGAATAACTTCTCAAAATTTGGAAAGCAGTTTGATGAACTCTGAGTAGCCTTCTTTGCTTGGTGACTGTTTAACAAATATGGAGCATTGCAGCATGCAAAGTATGACATATTTGGTTTGTACAATGTCAATCATGAAATATGAGTAACCTGCTACAGCAGGAGGCTAACACCTTGAACATAACCTGGTTTCTAAGATTAGAGATATATGTATTAAATTTCCCTTGTTGCAAGCCATAAAGTAAATTCCTATTTACACTACAACTGTTAGGGAACTATGTATAAAGAAACGAAGGAGGAACAGATAAAGAAAACATACCATTCAGTTTGTTGGAAAGATAGTGGACCTAATGACAGGACAAGCCTTAGTAGAAAAATATATCTATCTTGATAGCGTAGTTGTCTTTGTCCATATTAGTGGTGTTATTGTCCCTAATTTTATGATTGATCTTGCACTTGTGATCAATGTTATGACCGAATAGACCATGGAGAAACTACATGTTTTTCACGTTTTCCCTATACCCAATGTTTTGGAGCTTGCAGATAGATCCCAGATTAGAATACAGGGTGTGTTGGATGACATGATTGTTTCCATAGATTATAGGGAATACCCTACAAATTTTATAGTTTTAAAACCTAAGAATCTGATAGGAGGGAATCCCTCAATTCTAGGATGACCATGGCTTTCCATAGTAGATGCTTACATTGGTTTTCACTTCGTCGTCATGCTTATCTTGCATGGGGATTCAAGAAACAAGGTAACCTTATATCCCCCCACTAGATCCACTCAAGAACATAAAAATACTTTATGGCTTGAAGAAGGTAATAGTGATGAAGACATTTAGTCCATTTATGTCATTGATCAAATCCTTCAATTTACAGAATGTGGTGAAGATAGTCAAACCCATTATTTTCTTGTTAATGTTGATTCTTTATAGAATTTTGGTTTATTTGATCACATTTTTAGTTCTGATTTTCAGGAGAATTGTGGCCCTGACACTTCATCATTATGGATGAATTTAGTGATAGCCATATATACCTCTTAATATAATGTTTCCCTCATTGAGATTAGTCCGGCTAAATCCTTATACATAAATTCTCAACTTGAACAATCTCAGCAAGAGAAACTGATTAAAATGCTACAAAACCATACTACTTCCTTCTCCTGGAGTTATTAGGATATGAAAGGTATTCCTCATTAAACATGTACTCATCATATCTATATTTAGGAGGGATCCAAACTTGTCTTAAAACACCAAAGGAGAATGAACTACGGACTTAAGGACATAGGCAAAGAGGAATTTTGGAAACCCCTTGATGCAAAATTTATCTACCCCATCTCCAATAGATGATGGGTCTCTCCCATTGTAGTAGTCCTAAAAAGGGATGGTAGGTGGTGTATTTTAAAAAAAATAGAGAAATTAACAAGCCACCCTCAAGGAATACTTTCCCCTCCCATTTATACATCAATACTCAACACCTTTGTCTGTAAAAAGTAATTTTCCTTTCTCAATGGATTTAATAGATACAATTAGATAGATATCACACCCAAAGATTAAGAAAAAACCATATTTACATTCCCTTGGGGAACATATGCTTATAGGGTGCTTCCATTTGGATTATGTAATTCTCCTGCTACTTTTTAGTGGGCAGTTCTAGCTATTTTCTCTAATTTTGAGCGTGTTGAGATATACATGGATGATTTTTCTATTTATGGTAACTCTTTTCATGAATCCTTAGAGAATTTGGAAAAAGTATTGATAAGATGTCATGAGGCTAATCGTGGTTTAAGTAATGTTAAATTTTGTATGATTTTCAACGCAGGAATAGTGCATGGCCATATTATATTTAGTGAAGGTATACATGTTGATCTTGCTAAGGTCGAGGTTATTATGAATTTTCCAGTGAGTCTAGAGTGCAAGGACAATGTACTATCAATTATAGAGTGATCCAAGTTGTACAGATCATGCATGCAATCAAGAAGAGGACCTAGTTTGGATTATGTAGTTTTGAGGAATGATTCCCCACATTAAATATGGGTTGATTCTCATTGGAATTGCACAAGGAAATAGGGGCTCAATAGGAAACATAAATTTCCTAAGTGTTGGTCAGTGTGGGCTTGTGAGGCAGAGAGTTGATCATACTTGTGCAGAATTGTTCTTGTGTGAACAAGTTGTGTATTATCACTCAGATTTTTTATTAATGCAATAGATAGTTGGGGTTTTGAGAAATGGCTTTGCACAGAGAAACAATTGTGTTATGTGTCTTTGATTATCTTCCTCTTGTCAATTATTGTTTTTGGGCATCTATTGGTTTCCGATGTTTAAAGAGTAGAGTATATTATTATCTTGTGTTTTAGTACATTACATGAGCTATGAATCTATAGGAAAATATACTTGGTATTAGAGTTGAAGACAGTATACTAGAGGAGATTTCAAAATTTTGAGTTTTGGGTTACATGTGAAATTCAAATTTGCAATACATGCTTCAGGATCAGCAAAAGACTTTCTATGGTTTGTGGCTCGAGTATGCCTTGGAAGGAAGCTCAAATTATATATCCTGAAAGGAAAGAATGGAGGCTATGCTGGAGGATAATTTCTTGAAGGAATATATTGATCAAGACATTCCTAAGCCAGCAGCATCAGATGCACATAATCTGGACAAATGGAAGAAGTGTGTGGAAAAGGCAAGGCAGATAATCCTTGAGGGAGTTCGAAACCACATTGTCTCGAGTCTCCATGGGAAGGAAACCTTGTATACTATGTGGAAAACATTGACAAACCTATTCCAGAACAACAGTGACCACATCAAGTTAGCACTGAAAGACAAACTTCAAAAAATCAAGATGGAGAAAGGTGATAACATTCCAAAATACTTGACCAAGTTCACTCACTGTCATGATGAGTTTGGAAGTGTTGGAATGACCATTTTTGAGGATGATATGGTGAGCCTAGCTCTCCTAGCCCTTCCCAAGAGTTGGAATAGCTATCAGGACTCTGTCAATGGGAGGGAGAAGCTGCCAGATTGGGAACAACTGTGGTCAGATTTGATGCAAGAGGAGATTAGAAGGAACACCAGAGATGGCTCCTTATCAAAGATTGATGATGAGGAAAATTGTGCCTTAGCAAGTAAGGAAAGGAAAGGAAAAGGGAAGGCATCCCATTCCAAATCAGATTCTTGCCATGGAGGTAAGAAGAAATACATGATGAAATTTAAGTACTTTCATTGTCATGAGTTGGGCCATTTTGCTAAAAATTGTCCTCTCAAGAAGTCCAAGAAGAAGTCCTCGGGAGGAGTGTTGTTTGAGGCTTGGCCCCTCAATTCAAATTGGACTTTACTCCCATTGCATGCATGGTTTGATCAATGATGGGTAGTGTATGGTACCTTGACAGTGGAGCTGCATTCCACATGACTGGTGACAAGGAGTTGTTCAGTGACCTGGAGGAGAAAGATATCCATATTCATATCGATATGGTTGACAATGGGAGGTTGATTCTACTAGATTGGGTGTAGTTATTTTTCATAGGGATCAGGGTGCTCCTATCACCTTGAGGGATGTTATGTGTTTTCCCGGGTTGAAGAAGAACTTAGTATCGGTCACCATGCTTGAGGATAGAGGCTATGATGTGATCTTCTCGAAAGGAAAGGCATTCCTTTAACGCATAGCCACAGGTCAAGTAAATAAGATAGGAATTCAAGTTAATAATGTCTATAAGTTGGAAGTAGAGGATTGTGATTCTTTGAGAACAAAAGCAGAGAAGGTGCAAAACTGAGATGTTGGTGATTTGCATCACAGGTGATTGGGTCACTTGCATCATGGGGATTTGAAAACCATGCAGCATATCTCTATGGATCTTCCAAAGGGTATGCTAGACCAAGTTGATACATGCAAGGGGTGTACTTTGGGAAAATACACCAAGGCTTCCTTTCACGACAGAGACAATCGAGTAGAGGAAATTCTAGAGTGAGTCCATTCATATGTGTGTGGATCATTCTCGATAGCATCCATGACAAAACATAGGTATTATGTTATATTTGTTGACGACTTTTCTCGTAAGTGCTAGATATTTTTCATGCAAAAGAAGGATCAAACATTCACAAAGTTTTGTGAATTTAAATAATTGTTTGATAAAGAGTTTGGCAATAAGGTTAAATCTCTTAAGAGTGATAACAATGGTGAGTATGTCTTAAATGAGTTTAAGAACTTCTATGCGGTAGAAGGGATTAAATGGGAGTTGACGACATCCCATAACCCATAAAAAATGGGGTGGCCGAGAGGAAGAACAAAAGAATTGTAGGGGAATCATGGTTTATGTTTCATGATTAGGTCCTACCACTACACTTGTGGGCTAAGGCATGCAACACAATGGCTTATTTTCAGAACCGTAGCCCACATCAGATTCTTGGGATGAAGATACCAAAGGAGGATTATTCCGGTAAGAGGCCAAATGTTGGTCACTTTAGGAATTTTAAGTCATCAGTAATTTCCATGTGACCAAAGATGCATGGAAGAAGCTTGAGCCAACAATAGAGTTAGGTATATTTGTGGGGTACACTAATACACCTCACAACTATCAGGTGTACTTGTCTACCAGCAGGATGGTACTGGTTCGTAGGGATGTCAGATTCGATGAGGAGAAGGCCATGTGAGTTTCCCTTGAGAGGGAGCTTGAGATACATGCAGTTGAAGAGATTTTAGCTCCTAAGGTTGAGGAGCCTCAGATTGATGTGGAGAAGCCACATGGAGAGGATCTGGGAGTGGAGACATCCTCTAAAGCAGAGTCTTTTAGAGATGGGAGAAAGTGTACTAGAGAGGCTGACAAGATTTTGTATGATGCACGGGAGAATGTGGGAGCACCCAAATCTCAGTATAGGAAGAGGAGGTCAGCTGAGAGGTACATTGGATACATGGCTCTTATGAGAGGATATGTTGGGATAGAGCCATCTTCCTCTGAGGAAGAAGTGCAATAGCTGGTTTGGGTTGATTCCATGGTGGAAGAGTATGAATCCATAGTTTGTAATAATGTTTTGGATGTGGTCCCGAGGTCGGAGGACAAGTCAGTGGTGAGCTCCTGAAGGTTTTACAAGGTAAACAAAGCTACAGATGGTAGTGTGGAGAAGCATAAGGCAAGGTTTGTGGCCCGTGGATTTTCACAGGTTGATGGGATTGACTATGATGAGACCTTTTCTCCTATTGCAAGGTACTCATCGACCAGATCTATATTGGCACTATCAGAGCATGTGGGTTGGAAGATACATCAGATGGATGTAAAGAAATCCTTCCTTAATGGCATGATTGAGGAACAGGTGTACATAGAGAATCCTGAAGGTTTTGATACCTTCGACCATGAGTCTCATATGTGTCGGCTTAATAGGGCGTTGTATAGGATGAAGAAAGCACCCCATGCTTGGTACACCAGGATTAATAGCTACCTCACTGGGTTGGGATTCACCAAGAGTGAAGTGGATGAAAACATGTACCACATAGTGGTGGAAGGTAAATTGTTGATCATATTTTTGTATGCTGACGACTTGATTCTGACAAGTGATGATCATCTGATCAATTCTTGCAAGGAGGACCTTGCAAGAGAGTTTGAGATGAAGGACATGGGGCTCATACATTACTTTATGGGCATGGAAGTATGGAAGGGTGATGGGGAATTGTTTGTGTCTCAGGGCAAGTATTCCAATGAGATACTCAAGAGGTTTTTCATGGAGAGCAGCAAACCCATGGAGACTCCTCTAGCAGGTAGCTAGAGGAAGGAGGATGTTACTTCAAGGGAAGTAGTGGAAGCTACTGTTTACATGAAGCTTGTGGGTTCACTCATGTATTTGGTGAACACACGGCTAGATATGTGCTATGCAGTTAACCAACTAGTTAAGCAATGGTTATGCCTACCAAGTTGTATTGGAAGGCAACAAAGCATGTGTTGAGATACCTCAAGGGAACTACTAAATATGGATTTTGGTACAAATGGATAGAGGGAGTGAAGCTTCAAGGCTTCACTGATGCAGATTGGGCAAGGAGTTCATCCAATAGGAAGAGCACATCAAGAGGGATCTTTAGTATTGGGTCAGCTATAGTTTCTTGGTACAGCTGGAAATAGAGATCAGTGGCACTCAATTCAACAGAGGTAGAGTACATGGTTGTATGTCAGGAAACATGTGAAGCCATCTAGATGAGGAAGATCCTAGTTGGTTTGTTTGTTCAGCAGATGGATCCAACTTTGATTTACTGTGATAATCAGAGTTGTATCAAACTCTCTGAAAATCTAGTTTTTCATGATCACTCCAAGCATATTGATATCTGATATCATCATCATAGAGATTGTGTATTGAGGCGAATTATGTTGTTGGATTACATTCCCATGGAGGAGAAAGATGCTAACATTTTGACAGAGGCATTGTCAAGATGTAAATTCGAGTTTCACAAAGACAGGATTGGGGTAGCTAATAGTCCCTTTCTTATTGAGAGGGAATGTTGAGAAATGGCAACAAGAAATTCCAATTTAATTTTTCCTTGAATTAAAATCGAATTTTATTCTCATAGAAACTTGTAAATAGTTAATTAACTTTAATTAACTTAATTGGATTAGGAATTTCGAGGTGGAAGTCTTTCTGTAATCATGTATATGTTATCTCTAAATTTTAGGGGTCTAGGATAAGTTTATTTGAGTTTTAATTAGATAACTCAGTTTGATTGAGTTATAGATAGTTAAACTAGTTCTAACTGTATGTGGAACTAGTAAAGGATTAGTAGTGAGTTGGTGCACTAGTGCATCCTCAGTGCTACTCTAGCTAATTGAATATTCCCTCATGAGAAACACATGCATATCAGTTCAGAGAAAGACCCAGTTGAGACTAGAGTGAAGGAAAATGTACTATCAGTTGTAGAGTGATCCAAGTTGTACAGATCATGCATGCAATCAGGAAGAGGACCTAGTTTGGAATGTGCAGTTTTGAGGAAGGATTTCCCACATTAAATATGGGTTGATTCTCACAGTAATTATGTAAGGAAATAGGGGCTCAGTAAGCAGAAAAAATTGGCTAAGTGTTGGTCAGTGCGAGCTCGTGAGGCAGAGAGTTGATCATACTTGTGCAGAATTGTTCTTGTGTGAATAAGCTTTGTATTATCACTCAGATTTCAGATTAATGCAATAGATAGTTAGGGTTTTGATCATTGTCTTTCCCCAGAGAAACAATTGTGTTATGTGTCTTTGATTATCTTCCTCTTGTTAATTATTGTTTTTTAGCAATCTATTGGTTTCCATTGTTTAAAGAATAGATTAGATTCGTGTCTTGTGTTTTAGTACATTACATGAGCTATGAATCTACAGGAAAATATACATTTGTACATACATATCATTATGTTATTGAGTACTTGTTGAAAAAACCAATAAATAACAAGCGAATAACTAAATAGTTTTTGTTGTTACGATAATTTAATATTATTGCTTTAGATAAGATTGGTAAAACTAATATTGTAGTTGATTTCCTTTCTCAAGTAAACATTATAGGTAAAATAGATCCTATAGATTATCCTTTTCCTAATGAGTGTTTATTTGTTGTTTCTGCTAACTGTCTATGGTTTGAAGACGTAGCTAACTATTTGGTTATAGGGAAAACACCATCACATCTCTTCATCAGAGAAAATAGTTCCTTTTATTCTTGGGTTCAAGGAGAACACTTTCACATTGGTCCTAATTTGGTTATCCGAAGGTGTGTGTAAGCGGAAGAAGTGTTTGACATATTGAAGGCTATCTACAATGAACCATGTGGGGGCCACTTCGCTACAAAAGGATTCCTTACAAGGTCCTTCATTTGGGCTACTATTGGCCTTTCCTATTCCAAAATGCTAAGTAATACACCCATAGATGTGATAGTTTCTAGAAAATGAGTCATCTAGCACAAGATGATGAAATGCCTATACATCCCTAGGTACTTGTTGCATTAGGGGAATTTTGAGGTCTAAAATGGGCCTCCTAAGAAAAATGTACAACCAAAATAAACTTTATATGAACCAACAAGATTCAAGATGATGATGTCAACCATGGGGGATGATTCACCATTTTTGTAGTAAAAAAGTAAAAAGATTAAAAAATAATAAAATAATAAAACTACTTTTTCAACTCATATTTTCAACTTATCACCTTAGTTTTACTCAAATTTTGAGTTGGAGTACTTGTTGGATCAAAAATTTAATTCCTTATCTAAGGAGTACACATGCTGCATACTTTCGATGGACCTTGCTACACAAAAAATGAAAAATACATGAAAAAATGTGATTGCAAACACATTTTTCATGTATTTATCATTTTTTGTGTAGTAGGGTCCATCAAAAGTATGCAAGATGGTACTCCTTGGATGATGAATCAAATTATGCATCCAACGAGTGTTTCCACTCAAAATTTGAGTAAAACCATAGGGAGATAAGTTGAAAATATGAGTTGAAAAATTAGTTTTTCTTCTTTCCTTCTAAAATTGATGATGTAA
Organism: Pinus taeda; assembly: GCA_000404065.3. Taxonomy (NCBI): domain Eukaryota; kingdom Viridiplantae; phylum Streptophyta; class Pinopsida; order Pinales; family Pinaceae; genus Pinus; species Pinus taeda. Next base: position 9,057 of record APFE031426685.1, read on the forward strand.
GCTAATATTATCTTATTATTTCCACTATTATTTTATAATTTCTGTAGGAGACCCATTTTAGACCTCAAAACTCCCCTAATGAGCCCTTTGAAAAATGGGCCCTTGACATTGTGGGTCCAATTACTTCAACATCACAAAAGAGAAGGTATATTCTAGTCTATACTAATTATGTAACTAAGTGGGTTTAAGCTAAAACACTTTCTTATCCTACTAAAAAAACAATTATAGTTTTTTTATTTGAGGACATGTTTACGCATTTTGGTGTGCCTAGAGAAAATATCACAGATAAAGGAATGTAGTTTACCTCAATTCTTGTGAAGGACATCACTGAACAATATAAGATCATGCACTAGAAATCCTCACCATATCATCCACACGACAATGATCAGGTGGAGTCCAATAATAAGGTTCTTGAAGTTGTATTGAACAAGATTGTACAAATGCATCATAAACATTGGGAAAATCAATGTCCAGAGGATTTTTGGGCATACAAGATTTATGTGGAGGAACATTATCATGAATACTGCATATAAGTTAGTGTATGGAAAGAAAGTCCTTTTTCCTATTTAATTTTAGGTGAAGACTTTCATAACTGCATTTCATATGGGTTTAGAGATTTCTGAGGAACAATAGAAATGGTTTTTGAAACTTAATGAGTTGTATGAGATGAAGATGGATGTTTTTCAACAAACCATTGTCATCTAGTAGCAGAGAAGCAAGTGGCATGATAAGGTTACTAAAAGGAAGAAATTTAAGCCAAGTAATTAGGCTCTCATATTTTATTCCAAATTCATTTAGTTTAAAGGAAAGTTACACACATGCTAGTTGGGTCCATATAATGTTGTAGATATCTTCGACAATGGAGTTGTGAAGATCAAGATCGTTGATGAGCAAGTTACCTCCTTCCTAGTGAATGGGTACAAACTTAAAGCATATCAAAAACCTACTACCAGAGAGGAGTTCATCGAAAAAATATTACAGCAGCCTGAGTTGGAGATGGTAGGCAAGGAGGACTTTCATCCTACTGAAAATTTATCTTAATTTATTCCTTTTCCTTTGATTATTAAAAATAAAATAAAAAATCATAAAAATAATAAAATAAAGAAAAAAAATAAAGTTTAGTTGTGAAAATCATCTTGCTGGAACAATTGGACAGGAGATCTGCTTGAAAACCTGGCATCAGGAAAGCATATTCTCCCATAATTATTTAATAAAATGGAGATGCTAACTGATATTTAAGCGACTTGGTTTATTTCCAAAAATAGGTTGTCTTTCTATGTTCAGTCTCGGTGGTAGCAAAACATATCCATGAAAGGCCTCCTCATTACAAATCTTGGGGAAGTCATTTTTCCAATTTTTTATTACAGTTAGCACAACACCCTCTATTGTAGTTACTTCTGTTGAGATTGCAACAAGATGATGGAGCTTAGTGAAAAGAGTCGCCTTCACTAAGTGGGCCCGCAGGCTATTTTTGGCGCAAGTCTATTTTTAGACTATGTCTATTTTTTGACATATGGATCATGTCTATGGATTGCAGGTTGCTGTTTATGGATGATTGATCAAGTTGGAAAAATAGATGGACTTCTATTTTTTTAGATCACAGCGGAGTGACTGCTAGATCACAGCAGAGTGACTGCTCAGTCTAAATATAGAACAGTCAAATATTATTAGCTCATAATAATATTTAGACTATAAACTTTGTCTTATTCTCTTGGAGCACTTCAGGATGAGCTACGGATGTTGTACATGCAGATCCCAGAAGGAAATACGTGGTTACCTATGGGATGACTAATATTTGCATGCAGGACTTCAGTTAGAACTCAAGTGAGTTGAGTTTAGTGGACTGGAGGTGCAGTTGATGGAGTTGTGTTCAGTTTAGCTTTGTTAAACTGTTTGTATTTAGTCTAACTGGCAAATAGACTAGAGATGAGTTGGGTGAATTAGTTATTAATTAATTCACAAGTTATTAACTCATAATGCAACTATAGAATACATCAGTTAACTCAGTTGCATGTCAGTGCATGTTCAGTTCAGCAGGGACATGTGTTAGAGGATCAGATTGCTATCAGTTGTGACTATAGCTGTGCATGATTATTTGCACAATCAAAGGGATTGAGTTTGCCAATGAGGATTGCATGGTATACACAAGGGAAATACGAATTTGGATCATTCATTCATCAGTATTCTCTTGCAGGATTGCGCAGTTGAGGCAGGCAAGCAGCGGAGGAGATTTGAGCCAGTGATTGATTCAGATCTGAGCTAGTTTGTGTGTAACAAAGGTGGAGATACTTGTGAGAAGTATTATGCTGTGTAATGTTACATGACTCAATCATTAATATACAGATAGTTGGGGTTTTTAGCGAGATGCTTTCCCCGGGATACATACTGTGTTAACGTGTGAATGCTCTTGATGTTTTATTGTTATTGATGCTGCTATATTGATGATCAACGTAGAGGAGCTTATGTATTGTGTATGTTTTCCGGAATAGTACATGATCAGGATAATCTCCATTGAATATGTGTTAAATTATTCAAAATTTCTACATGGTATCAGAGCTGTTGATCATCAGATCTACTATTCAGGAAGTGTTTACATTCTATTTCTCTAGGCAGAGCCTGTAATCGGGGCAGGTAGCCTCTGGATTCATCCTTCCTTTGGAAGGTGAAATATCCGGTAAAAGCCCATACAGTCAATCTCTGTACGAGAAATATTGTGTTCTCACGAATCTTAGATCCGAGCCGGTTGACTTGGTTGCTGGTGGAATTCGAATTTGCAGCAGTGTTTTCTTGGTGACAACGCAGCAATGTCTTTCAACGGATTGCGATTGGAGTATGCTCTTGAGGGCAGCTCAAACTATATTGCATGGAAGGACAGGATGAGGGCAGTATTGGATGATAACCGGCTGAAGGAGTTCATAGATACGGATATCCCAAAGCCTACTGATGCTACTTAAGCTGATGCTTGGCAAAAGAAGATCGCAAAATATCGAAGGATTCTGTTGGAGGGCGTGAAGGATCACATTGTGTCCAGCCTCCATGGAAAGGCTACTCCATATTTGATGTGGAAATCATTAACAGAATTATTCCAAAGCAAGAGTAATCAGAGGAAGCTGGCGCTCAAAGATAAACTCAGAAACATCAAATGCGAGAAGGGTGACAGTATGCCCAAGTATCTCACGAATTTCACTCAGTGTCGAGATGAACTGGGAAGTGTGGGGGTTACTGTCGATGATGAGGACTTGGTGAGCTTGGCTCTCCTTGGTCTTCCGAAGAGTTGGCATTCCTATAAGGACTCTGTCAATGGTCGGGAGAAGTTGCCAGGATGGGAAAGACTATGGTCAGATCTTGTGCAGGAGGAGATCAGGCGGAGTACCAGGGACGGATCTTCGTCAAAGGGAGCTGATGAAGAGAATTGTGCTTTGGATACCAAAGCAAAGAAAGGGAAGAGCAAGAAAGCTTCTCAGTCTGGTGCGAAAGGCAAGAAGCAGGATATGTCCAAGGTGAAGTGTTTTCACTGTCACCAGCACGGACACTATGCCACAAATTGTCCGCAGAAGAAGAAGAACAAGAAAGCTGCTGGATCTGTAGGGGGAGAGGCCTTAGCTTCTCAGTTTGAGCTTGATTTTTCATTGATCACATGCTTGGTTTCAAGTGTG
>APFE031426689.1:3903-51657 GCA_000404065.3 Pinus taeda
TGGGATGCGTACACGCAAGCAAGGTAGAGAGAACCTGCGTACCCAGAGATAACCATGTTTTTTAATGACTTTCTCTCTTTTTTGAAGTTTGACATGGAGAGCAGAGGTATAAGGCTTGACAAGGAGGATAATATGACTATTGATGGAGCCATATTAACTATAGATAGTCATGGTGACAAATTTCAGTGTAACATGGATGCCTCCTGTATTGTGTTAGGTGTAGTATTAACCCAGCCAGGTGAGGGAGAAATTGATCATTCTATAGCCTTCACAAGTAGGAAATTATCAAAGGCCGAGAAGAACTACTCAACTAAAAAGTGGGAAGGGTTAGCGATGGTGTACACAGTACAAAAATTTAGACATTACCTATTAGGCAGGCACTTCAAAATGTATACATATCACTCCACTCTCAAGTGCCTGGTCAATAAGCCTATGTTGGGGGGGAAGATCTATAGGTGGTTGTTGCATTTTCAAGGCTATAACTTTGAGGTGATTGTGAAGCCCACATGATTGAATGCAGGAGTGGATCACTTATCCAGAATTAAGACAGACGAAGAACCCACTATTTTGGAAGAAGGGTTATCGAATGTGTGGCTCTTTGTGGTATGTGCCACAGACGATCACTTTGATGACATAATCCAATTTTTAACCACTAGCATAGCCCTAGAGGGATATGCTATGTAGAAAAAGATGAAATTGGTGGTCGACATGGCTGATTTTTCTTGTATTGTTGGACACTTGTATAAGATGGGATTAGATGTAATACTACACTAATATGTTCCGGAGTTTGAACGATCAAGCATCCTCACCGAATCACATGGAGGAGTGGTGGTAGGACACTATGCTAACAAAGAAATCGCATAGAAGATCCTACACACAGGATTGTGGTGGCCAGCGGTGCATAAGGATTCTAAGGCATATTGCAGGGCATGTGATGCTTGTCAGAGGACCAAAAATCCATCACAGGGGGATGAATTTCCCTTAAACGTGCAGATTTCTTGGCAGATGTTTGAAAAGTGGGCAATTGACTTTGTGGGTCTGATAGATCCACCAAGGAAAATGATAGGCACGTGGTACATTATTACTACAACCAAGTACTTCACGGGATGGGCATAAGCACACCTGGTGAAAGACTGTAGCGCTACTCTAGCTATGAAGTTCCTTTTTTAGTTTGTCTTAACTCAATTTGGTTTCCTGAAGATATTGATGAGTGACATGGGTACACATTTCTTGAACGAAACTATTCCTACGATGTTGGACGAGTTCTGAGTTTATCACTAGAAGAGCATGCCCTATCACCCTTAGGCTAATGGTACAATTGAAGCATTCAATAAGATCTAGGAGAGTGAATTAGCGAAGGTCTGCAACCCAAAAAAAGAATTATTTGGGTGTCTGCATACTAGCATTCCTTTTGGCATATAGGACAATGTGTAAAAAGTTGACATGCCAAACTCCCTTCTTGTTCGTATATGGGATAAAGGTTTTGATTCCCATGGAGTATATTGTGTCGAGCCTGTGGATTGCAAAACTCACTGATATGGTTAATCACGACATGATGGAGGAGTGTCTAGCACAACTAATGGAATTGGAGGAAGATAGGTTTTTGGCAGGATTTCAACAATAGGTGCAAAAGGAGAGTGAAATGCCTAGAACTATTGACATATTAAGCATATCACCTTCCATGTAAGTGATTTAGTGTTAATTTATGACAGAAAATTCATAAATTTTCCTGGAAAATTTCAAATGCATTGGTTGGGGTCATATGTTGTCAAAGAAATTACAAATGGTGGTGCAATTCAACTTGTGAAGTTTAATGGGGAATTGTTTCCAGGAAGATTCAATGGCAGTCAGTTAAATTTGTACAAGGGTGATCCTTCCCCTACGCAATGACTATATGATGGTGGGATAGTCTTAGCACTCCAGGTAGCTGCAATGAGTTATGGGAATTTAAACTACTCTATCCAAATCACACCTGAAAGAAGAAAAGGGGTTGTGCGATGGAAGAAAGCAGGGCACAAAGGTGAGTTCCACCAAGGTAGGTGCACTATGCGAATGAGTGTCATGCAAACCGCTCAATAAATGGACGTTGAAGAGACTGTAGATGATTGGATGGAAAAATTTATGTTAGAAGCAGCGAGGAGGCTGCATTTATGGGGAAAATCTTTGGAAATATGTTGCCGAAGATGCATTAATTGAAAATTGGAGGCAATGATTAGATTCAAATTTGAAATCCCCTATAAATCTGGCATGCCACCCTACATTAGAACACTTTTCTCTTTGAAAGGTACTTATGAGCTTTCTTTCCTTGTGTTGTGCCAAGAACTGAATTCCATGTCCAAGCCTAATTGGGAAGAAATTTTCTCACATCTAGGGTTAGCTAATGTGTCTAAAAAGTTTCGAAAAGCCTTCTTGAACAAAATGGATGAACTTGCCCCACAAAAGCCACAAGTTCTAAAGCTGCAAGTTCTGAAGATGCAACCTTTCAAGTCATGTTGGCAATGGAAGCGACACCCTCTGTACCTACGGCACCATGGTCCCCTAAAACCTAAGCCATCTATCACTGAGAAGAATCAAAAGAAGCCTCACCAATTTTCGGTGAGGCAGTCACCACAGAAAAACCCCCCTAAGATTTGCTAAAAGGGGAAAATGGATAAGTCACAGCAACTGCATGAGCCCCTTGATCTTGATGAATAAGAGCTTTGTGGAGACATCGAGGAGATGGACATCAAAGAGGGTGAGCCTATAACTCAGCTCCCGAAGTATATCCCACCATGAAAAGGCAAAGATAAGGTGTCGAAAGACCCAGATACTGCCAAATTCATGGTTTCTACACCACTGCTACCAAAAAATGTGGTGTTTTAAGGTGCGCTATTGGAGCACATTCCCTCGTTCAAGTTGGAGTATTAGGATCTGACAGACCATGAGAAGTTCCCACAGCTTGCGTCGAATAAGTATTTGGTGAAGATTTATTATGAAGAGACCGAAGTAACCTGATTGGAGCCAATGAAGTGGGTCACGGGGGTTGAGAAAGCAGGCCTGCTGTACATGTTCTTGGTGCTGCATTTCAGCAGAACTAACATCAAAATAGACTGTGTTCGACAACTACTCATCCTGGTTCATGATGGGTGTCTCTAGTTGGGAGAACCCATCCTTATTACTGATATGTTGATCCACCAGATCATTATGTTTCCCCATCAAGGGGTGGATCCAACCGAGGCATTTGGAGGAAAAACTAAAGAAAAGAAACTCATGTACCAAATGAAGAGCGAGTTCATCTTGGTAAATAAGTCGCACAGATACTCCTTCCGCTTCATTCCAGATAAGGCAGTGTAGTTTTTTGCACAGATCTTGGCCTCTAAGATCATGAGGAAGTGTCGTGCGGATGAGGTTTTGGCACCAATAATTTCATTTGTTGCCCAATGTGCTAAAGGTGTCGAGTATAACTTGACGTTGTACCTCTGCAAGGAATTTTTGGCCAACTGTCATGAAGCACAAGATGAGGGAAAAGAATTTCACTATGCTTGGCTATTTCTATTGATTGCACTAGTCACATGGAGGCTACGAAAAGATATTCAATTCCCTCCACAAGAATCTGATTTACCAGAATCCATGAAGTTCGCTTTGCAATGGGCGGAAAAGTACCCTGCGTGGGTCATGAAGACTAAAATGTTTTGGGTATTGTGGATATCTGTGTGGTGATCAACCAAAGGTCAAGGCTATCACCAATTCTATATGAACAACTGGAAGCTTATGCAGAGTTCAAGGCAGACTTTCACAATGTGTTTATCTGTGCAAGATGGGATCCAAAGAAAATGTGGTATAAGTTACCCTACTCACATGTTGTAATCTCAACTTTGATTTGACTATCTTTGAAGAGCGATAGTTTTAACTTTTCCATTTATGATTAATATATAAATCAGTTGTTGTTCCATTATCTAATCCTAGAGTAAACGCAACAGTGCTTCCCTGGTGGCTAAGGGCCCAACCCTAGTGGATCCACTTGCTTTTTGTATCACTATTTTACAATTACAGTTGTGTGTGGTTTGATTTCCTTTGCATTTCCTTTACTTGCTTTATTCAGTAATCTTCAGTTTCTAAACATTTCACTGAATTGCTTTGTTATATCGAAATCGTAATTGGATAGCAAGATTATTATTCACAACTTAAAATGTCATGTTGTTCATTCTAAAATAATATTGTACTGTCTAATTTCGATTCTGTTGTTCATTTACAGTTGTGATTGTTGTTCATTTAACTACGGTTCACTTACAATTGCGATTGTTGTTCATTTAACCATCGTTCAATTATAATTGCAATTGTCATTCCTTTATACCTATGGTTAATGTCCATTATGCTAGAATAAGATTACTAATTCAATTACTCCATAATTGTTGTGTGGTTACAATTAATTAGGTTTGTTGTTCCTTTATTAGTTAAAGATTGATGTTCAATTCCTTTTGGTTAAGATTGCTGCTCAATTCAGTTCTATAGATTAAGCTTTGTTGTTCAACCTTTTCAATAGATTTAGTTGTTCTTCCTTTTTTGCTAATTGAAATGTTATTTCCAGTAATTACTTTAGTGTGGATAGAAAGATCTACAACTGTAACGAACATTGACTACTGCTGTCTAAGTTCTCATATTGGATATCTTGCTTGTGATTTATTTTCATTTACATCAGTTTACAGGGGAAAGAGTTATCATTACTGCATCCTTGACTGATGATTGTTGTAGTTTCTTGAGTGAATGATTTACTTACAGAGCATTTAAGTTTCTTTCCCTTACAATTAGATTTTGTTTCCAGCATTCATTTACTTCTATAAGCACTATAGTGCAAACAATACTTTTGAACAAGTGACTGCCTCAGACTGAGTACACTCTTGAGATAAAAAATCGTGCCTAGATTGATAATTAATGTAGGATAAATAGAGGTTAAAAGACACCTTTTTATCACTCAACATTTTGGCGTCATTGCCAGGGAGAGTGGGGTTTTAAAAACGAAAGGTAAGAACCTACGTATAGAGCATGTAATAGCCATGCTCCCCCACCCGCTTTCCTATAGATTCATTAATTATTTTAGGTAGAAATAAGTATTTGATTTGTGTGCATGACTAAGAAAAAATAGCCTAAAAAGAATCCAAAAGCACTACCCAAACTTGATAAAGCTAAGGGACCAGTGACCCTTCGTTGATCAACCTTTATAGACGATATCCTTAAAAAAGAATAATCTCAGACGTCAATAGGCCCTAGAAAAGTTGCTTCTAGATAACCTACTAGTTCCCTTCGGGCCATAGAATCTCTACGAAGGAGGAGGACAAACAGGGGAAACCAAAGAACCAAGATCTCCTCTTGGAATAGTTCAGCCACTAAGCAACCCAGATAAGGGAAGTGCTATCAAAATCATCTAGAAAAAAGCTGAAGAACCTAAAGAGCTAAGATCCCCATAGATATAGTTCATCAAGGAACTCTCATCATCCCAGACAAAGGAAGTGTTGTCAAGGTCATTCCTGCTCCTTCTAGCCAGCCTAGGAATACCTCCCTAGAAATCTCAGAAGGATATTGGCACGTATTTGACAAAATGGCCCAGAACCAACAAACTCCTCAAACCTCCACACTGCAATATCCCATTGTAGATACTGCAGTTAATGCACCTATGAAGGCCATTCCTCTCTAGCATAATCCTACATTCCATGGCCTAACATCAGAAGATCCAGATACATTTTTGTTTGAATTCGATGTACTATGCCAAGGGTATGAATATACCATCAGTCCACAAAAGATAAAATGATTTCCCTCCACATTAAAAGGAGTAGCTTTACGATGGTTTATGGGGTTAGGTGGAGGTGTTATAAATGACTGAGATCAGATGAAAGGTGCTTTTCTAAAGAAATATCAGGATTATTGCAGCTCTAGAGAATTAAATGATGAAATATTTCAGATGGTAGCTAGACCTAATGAGACACTAGAAGAGTATGTTGAATGTTTTCAGTATAATCTTCAGAGATCTCCTTATGCATCATTACCCTTACCTGACAATGTATTAAAAACAAAATTAATTAAAGCGATGAAGGTGTTAGCCTCCTGCTGCAGCAGGTTACTCATATTTCATGATTGACATTTTATAGGCCAAATATGTCATACTTTGCATGCTACAATGCTCCATATTTGCTAAACAGTCACCAAGCAAAGAATGCTACTCAGAGTTCATCTAATAGCTTTCCAAATTCTGAAAAGTTATTCCAGTTTTGTAGAATTTTCAGCTCAAGGGAGGTCCAGACAACTTAATCTTGGTCTCCCTAGGTTTCAATTTCCTGTTTTAGAATATAGAAAATAAAAATCTGTCCAAACAACTTAATCTTGGCAGATTCTTAGATAGGTAGAGAATCAAAGGAGCCCAACTGCTTAATCTGGGCCCTTGGAAGAAAAAAGGGTAGTTTGTAGATAGGAAGGCATAAAAAGAAAAAATTGAAATGATGCATCTGCAAGTCTAAGTGCACCCAAACCAAAAGAAGAAAAAATGTTAGGTAAGTAGGTTGGGTAGGTAGTTTTGAGGTTGCAGAATCTTGATTTATGATCAATTCTATGTTTTCAAGGTGTCATCTCTACTCAGGGCACAATCACCAGGCAATTTTATGTGAAAGAGCTCAAAACAAGCATAACTAACTTCCCTTTCTCCCTCTCCCCCAAATCATTAACTAATTTCCTCAAAAAAGAGGTCAAGATCTGCTTGATATCTCTTAGTTTCATCATTTTTCATGTCATTAGCCTGGGTGAAGATCTGCTTCACTCAAAGAGGATCCATACTTTCTCTATAAGGTTCTATCTCCCCTTTGAAGCCTGAGATCTCTAAAGCTTAGCACTTTCTTGTCATCTCCATGTTAAGTACTGATTCTATTATTTAACTCCCTATATTTTCCCTATCCCCATACTAAAACTATGTAGATAATCCCCTTATGTAAATATCCCCTCCTCCTGGTTGAAATATAACCATAAATACTTCACTGGGAATTACTAAGTCACATGGACTTTAGTAAGAACCCTCCCTCTGCAAAAATTTCCACTCCCAAGTGTCTGGACCCCTTCCAAAAACTAAGGAAGCCCTTTCCAAATGCTAATAACCCCCCCCCGCGCATTCTTCTGTGAAAACTATTAATGTTTGTTTGATAAGTTTCCACCGTGCAAAACACAGTTTGCCCATTTTCTAAAGTTTAAAACCCACAGCGCCGCAAAAAATTAAGCCTTTAATGTGCTCGTGCTTTTACTAAACCCCGCGCATCTCCCTTTTCTATCCACCGTCGGATCACCTCCCCCAGATCCAACGGCCCTTCTTCACATCGCGCGCCTGATTATAGTGGTAGGTTACCACCCGGCGTCCGAAGGTTTTACTGTCGTACACCGGGACATGTGGCAGCCTCCCATTGCATCGGGCCGCCCCTGACAGAAACCACCTCCGTACCAAAGGCGGTCCGATGCACAGGAAAAACCACCCTCCCCTCACGTAACAGGAGCGCCACCTCACCCTGCCACGTCGCCTCCACGTCACCTCACCCAACCTGCGCCCGACCCACGTCACCCTGCCACGTATCCCTGCCACGTCACCCCGTCGTACTGCCACGTCACCTTAATGACGTCAGCATGCTGACATCACACCCGCACCAAAGGACCCCACTGCTGACGTCAGCATGCTGACATCATCTGCCATACTGTTGATGTCATGCTGACGTCAGCAGCCAAAAAACCGAAAATTCGCGCAAGACCAAAGGTCGAGCTTCAGAGCTTCGGAATGAGAAACGGAGGCAATTTTCGATGCACGATTATCACGCATCGCAATGGGAAATAGGCCATATTGGAGAATATTTAGGAAATCTTTTGATTCCTTGGCCCGTTTTGCACCGAAAAAGCCCGATTTTTCCAAATTAAACCGGTTTGAAGACAGGGAGAGACCAGAGATAGAGATTAAAGAGTATCAGATCAAATTTGCAGAGAGAAAGCACGTCAAAGAGTATCAGAAAGTGGCGGAGACCATCAATGTAGCGGCAAAGAGTATCAGTGAAGATCTTAACAGCGGCCCAAAGCAGGTGAAAATTAAATACCTTCCAGCAAAGTCAAAGAAAAGGGCGAGGCCACTCAAAACTCTCAAATCACGGTTATTGCACATTTAACTCACACCAGAACAGAACTCAAATCCCAAAGCATAGTTATTCCAGCAGTACTGTCGAGCCTCCAAGGGCCACATTGCACTCTTTTTGATCCAGCTACCTCTGACACAATTCAATAGATATTTACCTGCATTTAATTTTGGCACAATTTTAGGTTTAGAAAGCTCTTTTTGCATACCTGTTTTAGGTCAATTGTAATAAATAGTTTGAGATATTTGCACTATAAGGATAGCCCTCAATACTGTATTAAGGGTTGGTTGGTTGGTCAACAAGCTATCTTTAGCTGATTTTGCTCCAGGAGAGACTCGCACTGTAATACTTGATAGTTTCTATAATCACAGACTACTTATGAGCTTTGGAGAATGGATTGTTCACTGTGTTTATGGGTTGAAGAGTGATTATGGAATTCTCATGCTATTGCATAACTCAATAAGTGCTTCTTACCTCTGTTTTCCATTCATAAGTTACCATCTAAACAATAGAAAATAAGATTAGCTTAGAATTTGTTTAAATACACTCTATGCTCAATTTCTGTTGTTTCTTTATGTTTTCCTCTGTTTAGGCATAAATATGAATTCCACATGGCTCATGTTTGCCCTAACCTTAGAGAGTTATCCAGGGATTCTTCATTGCCCCTAGATAGAGATCATCCTTCCCTTTGTTAAGCTGAGTGAGAGATTCTTAAGTGCCTCTCATTCCTTACATATTATTCATCCTTTTAGTTTGAAGATTGTGTTATGTGCAGCTATCCTGCTCCATATTTCTCTTATGACCAAGAAAACGTACTGGTAATCCTAACCCATGACTCCATGCCCAATGGTTTGAAGCTTATCACTTCATGAATTGCCTCTCTGCCTGAACGAATTTTCCTTCCATCCAAACACAAACAAAAACCCCTAAACCAAAAGCTAGCCTAAAATCATCAACAAAGCTAAATCATTAAGAGAGAGCCCTCTCTGATTGTAGGTGGGCTAGAACTTGCAATCCAAAGATTGGTTTGTGGTTACCTCGGTCGTATCCCTACAGGAGCCTAGGGACAACCTGAGTGATAACATAATGGCGACTCCACTGGGGACCCCCTCAGATAATCTCACTAAACTAGTCTGCAGCCCCACAGAGGAAGAAACCGACCTTTAAAAGCCTCGATCGACCTGTGTTCTTAGCAAAATTTTCCAAAATATAGATTAGAATCTGACTCCTAAAACACAAACACGTAATACACGATCAAATCCTAATCCCAATTGCCCAGCTGTTTTTGAAAATCCAAATTTAATCCGTAAGATCATTAGAAAACAAAAGCAAAAAGAAGGCCCAACTGCTGCGAGTCCTGAAATAGTCCAGCCAAGCAGTGTTCCAACCCTTGTCAAAGTTTTATTCTGGTCAACCCCAAGTTCCCCTGGTTCATCACCCCCTTCTCCAAGCAGCTCTTCTACACCTCCGTCCTATACTCCTACTACCACTACTACTCCTTCTACCCCGGTTGTTCCTATTATCCCCGCTGCCCTAGTTTTTCCGCTTATCCCCATCATCATGGCTAATAGATATGCACCCTTACAGTTACCTGCTAATCCTGGGGCTATGCCTCAGGACTACCAGAAAAAAATCACCTATTTTGATCGCATGAACTCCTGTACCGCCCTACAGCATACAAAGAAAATGCAGGATTATTTCGAGAGTTATGAAATTGATGATGATAGTGTAAGAATGAAGATTTTTGTCCAAGGTTTGACCGGTGATGTCAGAATCTGGTTTAGGGCACTTACAACCAATTCCATATTAAACCCTGAAGCCTTATACCAGGTATTTATTAACAGATGGGAGAAAAAGAAAGATCCCCTACACATAATATCTGAGTATGATACTATCAAAAGAGGACCTCAGGAAACGGTTTTGGATTACTGTGCAAGGTTTAATAATGTTTACAATGCAATACCACAAAATTTAAGACCTCGACATGATCTCACTTTGTACAAATTCCCTGATGGCTTTGATGCTGAGATGGCATATCAGTTAAGGAAAAGAGCCCCTCAAAGCCTTGTAGAAATGCAAGATGTTGCTGTTAGTGTGGAGGCAAATCTAATTGCTAAAAGAAACAGAGCCAGAACTGAGAGAAGAACCACTTTCAAAGAAGAACCCTCAACATTCGATCAAAAGCTAGATGCTTTCATCAGTTGCATCCATAGGCTGGGAGACAGAGTAGATAATGTTGAGAGGAAAACTTCATGGGAAGGTCAATATCCCAATGCCATAAGGAACCTGAACTTCAGAAAAAATCAAAACACAAACGCTGGAAGGGCCAGCCCCGACCATGATATTAGGATGCCTTTCCAAGAAAACTATGCAGAGGCATCTACATCCACTGAGCCCACAGATGGGACTCATATGAACTTGATAGATTCAGAAAATGAACAGCAAATCTTTCTTACTGAAGAAGACCGACTATACCCTGATGCAAAACAATTTCACACCAAGTCGGGAGAGTCTTTCGATTTTAAACAAGGCTATGATAATGTTGTGTACGAGGTACACAAGAAATACAAATTAAGAACAAGCACCATTGATGTTCCCCCATCTATCAGAACAAAAGATAGCAAACATCTCAACAAAATTAAAGGAAATATCACCATTAATCAACCAGCTAACATCTCTGTCCCAAGCTCGCATCAAGTAACTGTGGAGGATGTAACAGACACACACTCTCCTATTGATTGGCCTCTACCTCCCTCCTCCCCAAAAGAAGATCTGAATAGCACTCCTAAAAATCTTCTCAAAACAGAAATACCACAAACTGTCATACATCATGACATTGACATTCCAAAAGAAAACATAGAGAGTATGCCTGAAAAAGAGAAATTCGTCACTATCAATGCCAAGAACTCATTGGAAAAACCATTCAGTTTAGAAGCAGAGATTGGAAAACTCAAGATATCCATTCCCCTCTCAGAACTTGCCAAACATGATGTATATAGGCAACAAATTCAAAGGTCACTTCAACTACCAGAGGTAAGGGATGAGGTAAACGTTTTAGACGATACCCCTGAGCTGCTATTTGGTCCAGAAGTTAACGGAAAATCAACATAGGGACCTGTTCCACCTTTTTATGTCAGGCTGCACATACATGACAAAATATTGCATAATGCTATGTTTGACTCAGGTGCCTCACATAACCTTATGCCCAAAGCTGTAATGGGAAGGTTGAACCTTGATGTCACAAGACCGTACAAAGATCTGTATTCCTTTGACTCAAGTCAAGTCAAATGTTTAGGCTTGATCAAAGACCTTTGTGTCTCTCTAGTCCAATTCCCCAACAAGACAATCTTAATGGATGTAGTAGTTGCTGACATTCCCACAAAGTATGGCATGCTCCTATCCAGATCGTGGGGATCGAAATTGCAAGGGTCCCTTCAACTCGACCTCTCTTATGCCACTATATCTGTCTTTGGGCAACCAAAGAGACTATATAAAGAAACGTTAATGAAGTATGTGGTAAGCAGTGAGGAAAAGCCCCAAAATTTTCCGATCTACTCAATCCATTCTGATATGGATTCTTTTATTTTATTTAATGATAACACCAGCCCTCCAACTAATGATAAGCCGTTATCCTTGGAGCAAGAAACGTACATCAATGACGAATCAGTTGCCAATACCCATGACATTATCCCAATAGTCAAGCCAACCAACAAACAGTAAGAAGAACATCCCGAAACAGAAATTGTAAGTCTGCCCGATCCTCAAAAAACTGAAACTCTCAATACAAACCTCAAACAAGAAGTCATATGGTATTTGGAGTTTGATGGTTCGGTTAACAAGTTAGGAGTAGGAGTTGGAGTATGGATTTACAATACACATGATAATCACGCACAAGGCCATGCCTATAGACTCAATTTCAGATGTACAAACAACATGGCAGAGTATGAAGCTCTTCTCTTAGGCCTTAAGCTCCTCAAAGTCCTAGGAGCTACTAAAGTGTCCATCCTAGGTGACTCTGACTTAATTATACAACAAATGAAAGGTAACTTTGTCGCTAATGATAGTAGAATGAGAGCTTACAGAGCTGCTGCCACCAAATTACTCAATGCCTTCAGTGAATTCAAGCTTGCCAAAATTGCACGAGATCACAATATTCATGCCCATAGTCTAGCAACCTTTGCTAGCACATGCAAGCTTCCCTTTGAACCAAATCACGATTTCACCGCTGAAATAAAACACAGACCTTCGGTCCCTAACAATGTCAAGGATTGGCAGGTATTTCAAAATGATTCCCAGATTAACAGTTTCTTAACTCTTGAGGACGAATTTTCCAACACAAACATTGACGTGGATGCCATGACCAACTCACAATAGCTAGCAGAAGAAAATCACCTGACTGTAACAGCTGCAACTGCAACAGCTAAACAAATCCTTAACCCAATTGATTTTAACAATACAAACATAGAACAGCTGAAACAAATCTGTTTAGAGGAAACGGCCAAAGCAGAGGATGAGTTTATTGATCTAAAGAGTAATGTTCTACATACCGGCCTTACTCCATTGGAAGACATGTTTGATGACAATGATGTGCCCAAAAAGCCAAAGATGGAACCTTTGAATGCTGCTATAGAAGAACAAAACATAGGAACAGTAGAGCATCCCAGAACGATTAAGTTGTCCAAAAATTTGCCCCCTGATCAAAAACTGAAATATGTGGATTTGTTCAAAGAATTCCAAGATGTATTTGCCAGGAGTTATGAGGACTTGAAGTCCTATGACACCTCAATGATCCAACATACCATTTCCTTAAAACCAAATCAAAAACCTTTCAAACAGAAACTTAGGAGAATCAACCCCATGCTCCTTCCCCTTATTGAAAAAGAAGTAAAGAGAATGTTTGAAGCAGGTATCATTGCACCCATCAGATTCTCTGAATGGGTATCTAATTTAGTCCCCACTAGGAAAAAAACAAGAGAGATAAGACTGTGTGTAGACTTGAGAAATTTAAACCAGGTCTCTCTAGAAGACCACTACCCTTTGCCCAAAATGGACCATATCTTGCAAAGAGTAGTGGGTTCCTCTAGAATTTCTTTACTAGATGGATTTTCAGGATTTAATCAGATACTTGTTCACCCGGATGACCAGGACAAGACATCCTTTACCACACCGTGGGGAACATTTAAGTACGTTAAAATGTCTTTCGGGCTGAAAAACGCTGGTGCTACCTTTTCAAAGGGCAATGGATATTTCATTTGCTAAGGAGATACATGATTTCCTCGTATTTTACCTTGATGACCTGACCCCATTCTCCAAATCTGACCAAGAGCACCTTAAGTACTTCAGGCAAATTTTCATGACATGCAGGAAATATGGCATTTCCTTGAATCCTAAGAAGTCCCTATTTTCCCTTGAGGAAGGCAAGCTTCTAGGGCATATCATATCAAAAGATGGGATTAGAATTGACCCGGAAAGAATTCAAGCTATCCTTCAAATCCCATATCCAAGAAACATAAAAGAACTGCAAGCATTCCTTGGAAAGATCAATTTCCTAAGGAGATTTATCCCAAACCTAGCCGAGCTAATAAGGCTATTGAGCAATATGTTAAAAAAGGATGCCAAGGTAAAATGGTCTCTTGAAACCAAGCAAGCTTTTGAGAATATCAAAACTGCCTTGACTCAAACGCCTGTCCTCACCAGTCCGCAATTTGACAAAGATTTTATCATTTTTTATTTTGCATCCGAACACACCATAGTTGCTGTCCTTTTGCAAAAGGATGATCAAGGTAACGAAAATCCAATTGCTTTCTTCAGCCGAGCTTTAAGAGATGCACCCCTGAAATATCAGATCATGGAAAAGCAGGCTTATGCCCTCGTTAAGGCCATCAAAGATTTCAGAATTTACATCTTATACTCCCATGTGATCGCCTATGTCCCAAATTCTGTTGTAAAATATATATTAACTCAAGAGGGACTAGAAGGCAAAAGAGGCAAGTGGATTTCCAGCATTCTTGAATATGACATTGAGATAAAACCCACCAAGCTGATAAAAGGATAGGGTTTAGCCAAGCTAATTTCCGAAACACACTTCCAAGCCTTAGATATTAATCAACTGGACAATGAACAGGAGCTGGCAACTCCACAGATCAGCGAAACCTTTTTTCAATCCCCATGGTATGTTGATATTTGCTTTGTATTATTAAACCTGTGTGCTCCCCCAGGATTGTCCAGGACTAAGAAAAGATTTTTAAGGATGAAATCATCAAAGTTTTATGTCATAGATGGTGCATTATTTTGGAAAAATCATGAAGGAATATTGCTTAATTGTTTGACTATGAATGAAACTAACAACATCATGAAAGAATTCCATGCAGGGGACTATGGAGGACAGTTATATTGGAAGTCCACCGCTGACAAGATTTTAAGGGTTGGTTATTATTGGCCCTCTCTGTTCGCAGATGTCAAGAAATTTGTTGTTTCATGTCACAAATGCCAAATCTTTGAAGGGAAAAGAAAATTACTGCCTTTGTCCCTTAATCCCATTTCAACCGAAACGCCTCTTCAACAATGGGGTATTGAATTCATTGGAGAAATTCATCCCTCTTCCTCAGGCCAGCACAAGTGCATTTTAACAGCCACTAATTATTTCACTAAGTGGATTGAAGCTATCCCATGTAGACAAGCCAATGACTCCACCATTATCCAATTCCTTGAGAGCAATATCCTTTCCAGATTTGGCTGCCCTGAGAAAATTATCACTGACAACGCTGTTGCCTTCAAATCCAAAAAAATCATCAACTTCTGCCATAAATTCCACATTACCTTGGGCCACTCTACAACTTACTACCCTGAAGGTAATGGCTTGGCCGAATCATCCAACAAAAGCCTCATCAACATCATAAAGAAACTGCTAGAGGAAAACAAAAAGAACTGGCATAGGAAGCTCACAAATGCTCTGTGGGTAGACAGACTTTCAACCAACAAATCCATTGGGATGAGCCCTTATGAGCTAGTATATGGCATGGAGGCCAGATTTCCTTCGTCTTTGGGCATTCCTACTATCAAACTGTTGCAGGAGATTCAAGCTAAACCAAATGACATGTAGAGAAGAGTTAATCAGACCATTCACCTTCAACAAACCAGAGAGCAAGTGTATGACAGAGCTCAGATGTTGCAAGAGAAACTCAAAAAGATGTTTGATAAGAAAGCTAAAGCAGAGGATTTCTGGGTTGGCAGCAAAGTTCTAAGGTGGGATTCACGAAGAGAGGACAAGGAACATGCAAAATTCAATTTTTTGTGGAAAGGACCATACATCATCAGCGCAGTGCAAGGCAATAACACATATTTCCTCAAAACGCTAGATAGCAGCACAGTTGAAGAAGGCCCTGTGAATGGACGAATGTTAAAACATTACTATGATCCCTTTTGATTAAGAAAGAACAGGCGATGTTATTTTCTGTACATAAATGTTTGTATATATCAACACTTTATTTTATTTTTTAGCAGTCCAGATAATGAAGCACGTAGAAGAAAGCAGGCAGCGCTTCACAATTTACCAGCAAATCAGTTGAGGGAAAGTATTGTTTGTGGTCAAAAATTTCAAATTAATCTAATCAGTCAGCACTAAGAAGTTTTCAATGCACAGCAACAACAGAAGATCAAGGCAGTCTGACCTGCTGTTCTTGGCTTCTCACAAGGAGAAGCCATCCCCAAGTGGAGCCACTGTTAGCCTCCTGCTGCAGCAGGTTACTCATATTTCATGATTGACATTTTTACAGGCCAAATATGTCATACTTTGCATCCTGCAATGCTCCATATTGGTTAACAAGTCACCAGAGAAAGAGGCCATGAGAGTGTGCTGCTCAGAGTGCAACTTCTGCATTCCAATTTTGAAGAATTATTCCATTGTTGTAGAATTTTCAGCTAAAGGGAGGTCCAAACAGCTTAATGTTGGTCTCCCTAGGTTTCAATTTCCTGTTTTATAATATAGAGAATAAATAATCTGTCCAAACAGCTTAATCTTGACAGATTCTTAGATAGGCAGAGAATCAAAGGAGCCCAACTGCTTAATCTGGGCCCTTGGAAGAAATAAGGGTAGTTTGTAGATAGTAGGACAAAAAAAGAAAAAGTTGAAAAGCTGGGTCTACAAGTCTAAGTGCACCCAAACCAAAAAAAAAGAAAAAATGTTAAGTAAGTAGGTTGGGTAGGTAATTTTGAGGTTGCAGAATGGTGATTTCTGATCAACTCCATATTTTCAAGTGTTATATTTATCCAAATCACAGTTAGCAGGCAGTTCCCATCTGAAGGACTTCAAACGAGGCATGACTAACTTCCCCTTCTTCCTCTTCCCTAAATCATTTACTAACTTCCCCTAAAGAGGTCAAGATCTGCTTGATATCTCCTAGTTTCATCATTTTCCATATCATTTGCCTTGATAAAGATCTGCTTTATCCAAGGAGGGTACACATTTTCTCTGCAAAGTTCTATCTCTCCTTTGAAGCCTAAGACCTCTGAAACTTAGCGCTTTCTTGTCATTTTCATATTAACTCCTGACATTATTATTTAAATCCCTATCTATTTCCCTTCCCCCTATCAGAACTATGGTAATAATTCCCCTATGTAAATATCCCCTTCCTCTGGTTGAAACATAACCATAAGTATCTCCTTGGGAATTACTAAGTCACCTGGACCTTAGTAAGAACCCTCATCTCTGCATAAATTTCCCCTCCGTGGTGTTTGGACTCCTTCGAAAACACAAAAACCCCCCTTCAAATGCATTCACAAACCCTCGCGCATTTCATTTTTGGAATTTATTAATAGTTGATTAATAAATAACCAACGCGCCAAACACATTACACCATTTTCTAAGGTTTGAAACCCACCCGCGGCCGCAAATATTAAAGTTTATTATGCGCGCACCTTAACTAAACCCCGTGCATCTTCTCCTCTTGACCACCGTCGGATCAGCCCTCCCAGATCCGATGGCTCTTATGCATATCGGGTGCCCTCTTGCGAGTGTTTGTTAGCACCCGATGTCCGACGGTTTTACCGACGTACACTGGGACAGCTGGCGGCATCCCATTGCATCGGGCCGCCCCTGACAAAAACCACCTCCTTACCAAAGGCGGTCTAATGCATACCAAAACCACCCTCCCCTCGTGTAACAGGAGCGCCACGTCACCCCACCACGTCGCCTCCACCTCACCCCTTCCTGCCTGCACCTAGCTCGCGTCACCCTGCCATCGTGTCCCGCCACGTCCTGCCGTACTGCCACGTCAGCCTGCTGACGTCAGCATGTTGACATCACATTCGTACAGGGGGTCCCACTGCTGACGTCAAGCTGACGTCATCCGTTGTACTGCTGACATCATGCTGATGTCAACAGCTGAAAAAGGAAACGTGCAAGCGCAAAAATCAAGCTTCGAGGCCCCGGATCGAATTTCTGAGGCAGTTTTCGATGCGTGATTAGCTAATCGCGCATCGCTATGAGAAATAGGCCATATTGGGGAATATTTAGGGAATCTTTTGATTCCTTAGCCAATTTTGCACCGAAAATGGCCGAAAAAGCCCAATTTTGCAGTTTTGAACGCATCAGAAGACAGAGAGAGACCCGGTTCAGAGGTCATAGAATATTAGAGAAAATATGCAGCCAAGAACCATGTCAAAGAGTATCAGTGTAGGGTCAAAGTGTATCAGTGGAGATCTTCTTAGGGCTTGAGGCGAATGAAGCATTAAAAAGAAACCTTAAAAGTCAGGACGCAGTTAAGGAACCATTCAAAGCTCACCTGCACAATTGACTGCACATTAAAACTCACATCAGATCAGTGGACCAGAACTCAATGTACAGTTATTACAGAACCACTGCACCAAGTCACAGAGGACACCCCATCAACTCACTTTAAATCCAGCTACCTTTGGCGCAGCCCAAAAAGACTTACTTGCATTTAATTCCATCATAAGTTAGGTTTTAGAAAGCTTTTTTCTTGCAGACCTATTTAGGTTAGTTGTAATAAATACTTTTAGATATTTTACCTATATATACCACCCTAAAAAATGTAGTAAGGGTTGGTTGGTTGTTCTTCGTTAGTTTGATATTTTGCTTGAGTAGAGACTCGCACTGTAAATGTGATCATTTCTATAATCAAAGACTGCTGAAATGCATGGATTATGAAAACTGTCTGCTGTGTCTAATTGGCCAAAGAGTGACTGTGGAATTCTTGTGCTTCTACATGGCTCAATACATGTTCCTTAACTTTGTTTAGTTTTTCTTCATGTTTGTTTTACCATCTATGTTCCACCATCTAAATTTACAAAAAAGAAGAATAGTTTAGGATTTGCTTGGCAGCACCCTATTCTCAATTTCTGTGATTTCTATATGTTTTCACTAGGAATTGTTATGAATATGCATACTTAAATGATCATGTTTACACTATTTCTTTCACATATGAATGATTAGTTAGGAATTCTTAATTGCTCCTAGATAATCACATATTCATTTCCCTTCTCTGTTCGTTGATGAAAGATTCTTAATTGCCTTTCATCTCTGACTTTCATCCCATCTTTTCAGAATTTGGTATTGTTTCACGTGTTGCTATCCTGCTCTATAATCCTATGGTGACCAAGAAAACGCAACAGTAAGCCTCAATCCATGACTCCATGCCCAATGGTTTGAAACTTATCACACTATCCCTTGCCTCTTTGCTTGGAATTATCTTCCTTACATCTATCTTCCACCCAAACACCAACAAAACCCACTAAACCCAATAGCTAGCCTAAAATCATCATCAACAAAGCTAAATCAGTAAGAGAGAGCCCTCTCTGATTGCAGGTGAGCTAGAACCTGCAATCCAAAGATTGGTTTGTGGTTACCTCGATCGTATCCCTTTAGGAGCTTAGGGACAACCTGAGTGATAACAGAACAGATTGCCCCAAATCTAGGTGAAGGGGGTGCTCTTTCTGACTATCTTGCTCTTTTCTTTGGAGGGCATGTTTGGTGGGAACTGTGTTAATACCATATAGTTTTCTATCTCAGCAAACTATGGGGAGAGAACAGAAATAGCAAACAAATTCTCATCTGGTAACTGGCCATCCACCATTCCTTCTTCACGTGCAGGCAGGTTCATTCTAGATAGAAAGTCAACAACAACATTTTCCTTCCCAGGATTATCAACAATAGTTAGATCAAACTGTTGTAATAGAAGCAACCATCTTATGATTCTAGCATTCACATCTGGTTTGTTCATTAAATATTTGATTACAACATGATCAGTATCCACAAATGTTTGATATCCTGTAATGTAATGCCTAAATTTTTTAAATGAATGCACAACAACCAGGAGTTCATTTTCAGTCACAGTATGGTTTAGCTCAGCCTTTGATAGGTTCTTACTGATAAAATAAATGGCATAGGGAAATTTCTCCTCTTCCTAACCTAAGGTTGATCCAATGGCTTTGCTTGAGGCATCAACATGAACATGAAAAGGGAGGGCCCAATTTGGGCCTCTAAGGATTGGTACAGTAGTTAACTTACCCTTTAGAATGTATAAGGCCTCTTAATAGCTCTTTGACCATATAAACTCAGAATCTTTGGCCAACAATCCAAAAAAAGGAGAGGCCAACTTGCTGAAGTCCTTTATGAACCTTCGGTAGTATCTAGCCAATCCTAAGAAACTTCTGACATCTCTCTGCTTTTGTGGAGGTGGGACCCTTTGGATGATTTCTATTTTGTTTGGGTCCACCTACAGTCCTTGCTGAGATATTGAATGACCTAACATAGTCCCTTCAGTCATTACACTAGTACAAAATGGCTAATTAGTTACTAAAGAAACGACTAAAATTTGCATATAAATGACTATTTTTCAGTCAGTGACCAGTAGTAGCTAATTTACAGTATCTTATAACATGACTAACTTTTAGTCATTTTTAGCTTAGTCATTAATTGATTGTCTCAATTTTATCATCTAGCAATATATTTAGTCATAAATTTGGTCATTAATTTAGTTATTGATTTAGTCATTAATTGCTACAATTAATGACCAAATATACAACAAAATATATTACTATATGATCATCTAAGAAAACCAATTAATGACCAAAGAAATATGACCAGAATGTTGGTTGTGTTATAAGATATTGTAAATTAGCTACTAATAGTCATATATATGCAAATTTTAGTCGTCATTTGAAACCAATTAATAACCAAATAAATATGACTAAAGTTTTGTCATGTTATAAGATACTTTAGATTAGCTACTAATAGTCGTATATATGCAAAATTTAGTTGTCATTTGTAATGAAAAATTAATCATTTTTAGTAGACATTTATAGTTTTTTTGGTAGTTTCATATTTATTATATAAACAACTAATTTAGTAGTTTATATTCATTTCATTTATTTTCACTAATAATTATTATAAACAACTAATTTAGTCATATATTCATTTTATTTGTGTTCATCATTAATCAATATAAAGTACTAATCTAGTAGTTTTAGATTTATTTTATGTGTTCATTATTAATCAACATAGATGAATTAGTATGATTTTGCAACTAAATTAAAAAAACATCATACAATGTGAATTGGTTCATCTAATATGAAAATTACATATGTTAGTTAAAATACTAAACAATATCAAGTGCAACTATAAATAATTTCAACCACAGAAATTATATTATATGAAATATTGAGTATTACAATATGAGTTTCCAACTTAACATTGGTTGGACTACAATTTACACATGAAATGTTGTTTCATCACTATAAAACCTTATCATTGTGTTGTCAAGTCATTGCAAGTGAATCCACCAACTAGGAAGACTTGAACATCAGTCTCTATGTGTGTGTCTTATGCGGGATATTGGCTTTAAGGGTACCACTATACCAATTTTCTTCTCTCCCTTTTTGCATTTGTCGCTCCAGTGTTAGTGTTCTCCTCTTTCTTCAAATCCTACTTCTTACCATCAATACTGAGTTGTTTTTCTGAAAACAAAAGAACCTAGAATGAAGAGTATAAGACATGACAGATGATGAACACTAGAATATAAATGAAAGTAGACTATAAAAAATTTATATTACGTATACCTCAACATCAACAATGTTAAAGTCATTCTTCCCCATAAGAGAAATAAACTCGAACAAGTTTTTTTCAGTTGAGCGATAGTGGCCACTATGTGGCTAGATGACTTGTATAAACAAATTAAAGTCACCATAGAAAAGAACACCCGAGTAACTTAGTATTCAACCTTCATGGAAAGCTTAAGCACAATCATGCCAACTAAGTTACATGCTAAAAAACTCAAGCTGTAAATAACTTGTTAAAATAAATAATCTGAGGTGTGATATCTAATCCTTGTCATTTTATTCGCAACAACAATTTGTTGTCTAATGCATGAACTTGGTCAAGTATATAAACAACATGTTCTCAAATAACAACATGAAAGTAAACTTTTCTAATAATCATGAAAATCTTTTAATATCATGTAACATTAATTTCATCTTCAAGCTTTGGTTTTTGTTTAAACAGACATAATACCAAGTACTTTCAATTTCATAGTTAAAATACAAAGAAAATTGAAATAAACGTTCAAAAGACAATCAAACAATAAAGAGGGGATATCATGGAATGGATACTGCAATTATAAAAAAAAAAAATTACCCGTCCATCAATATCTTATCACGCATTTCTAAAACATTTGTTTGCCCAAAATAACCATGAGGTGAAAGAATCACAACATTAAAAACCATAGGAATACTTACTAGAAACATTTCCAAAGTCGCTCGCTGAATTGCCTGAAGGACCTCCAAGAACAAATGAATGATATCCAAGACATGATCTCTATATTGTCTCCCCATCCTTTTTCCACTCACATTTCATGTAACCTTCCCACACCAGAGTCAAGTAACAATCAAATGAAGGAATTGACATTTGTTTTTATCTTTTATATGTATAAACTTTGAATATAATTTGTTTTGGTAAAAATATTAATTTGTATTTAAAGCCTTCCTGTCATGAGAATGTATCAATCAAGTAGAACATTAGAAAAATTTACCTCAATGAGGACCTCTAACAATTTCTACAATATCAATATTTGTCTTATTGTGATATCTTGGATAGAAAAAAGAATATATCTGCAAACGAAAAAGCCATATATTACTTATGTTCAAACTATGTATATGGTGTATTCTTAGGTAACTTTTTAAAATGTCCCTCCACCTTTATGAAAGTGGATTGTAGCTTGGTTATACTCTTTATCCTTTCATTCAACATCAATTTCTACAAGATAAATGTCACACATTATTCTTTCATGTTTCTCAACATGCTAGATATGATAAATTGAAAGTCACATAAAAGCAAGAGAAAACCATTTTCTAACCAAAACAAATAAACAAACAATGCTTCTAATAAAAATTCACACCTCAGAAATTAGTCTGCCACGTGCTCAGACTAAAGGTGATATTCTTTGAATCATCTTTATGTCATATTTAATGGGATGTTCATATTTTTACCATGATTTCAATTTGGTGCTAAAGAAATATATAAATCCAGGTTATTATTAGTGAACTTCAAGTATAATTCAATAAAATAATGTCATTATAAGGTATGGAGAGAGAAACATCTTCATAACTAGTATTCTCTATTTTAGTTTGGTTTGAGTTGAGTTGGTATTTGAATATATATTTTTCTCTAAATAAGTGAAATAAAAAGATGAGAATCGAAATAACCCTGTGAATTTTTAATTAATTCATATTATATATCTCTAAAATAGCCAGGTCATCCTTCTCTACTATTTGATAGAGATTTATTGGCATAGAATAATAATGAATTAACTATCAAACACAATGATGCAATATATTAACCAAGCAAAGAAAAATGACACGGATTTGGTATTTGTGTGCTCGAAGGAAATCCAACAATGGTTGTGTTCTTTCTTTATCCTGAAATAGTATTGATGACAAATGTTGGTTTAGAAATTGAACTTTGTTAACAATAGGAGATGGTCATGTTGGGCAAGGAAAGGATGAATTCAAGGGCTGAAGGTCTATCTCCAATACATAGTTATCCTTGTCACTACAAAATACAAAGTTGTCATCACTTACTTATCCAGGTAAAAATAAAAGCGAGTTTGTATTTATGCACTTGTGATAGTATATCAAAAAGAGAGCACTAGTGGAAATCAAAGTGCATTGTCCCATTATTCAACCTAACAAAAAAATTATATATTTAGTTGTTGACTAGAGTGGAAATCAAATGTAAAACCCGCTCAACTTGATCTTTACATGACATAGTTGTAATGAACTAGTACAATAGAAGCATGATAAATCATAAACAAGAGATGATAAAAAAGAATAATGGAACATTATTTCCTGCCACATAATTGGCATGAATAAAATTTCCATAGAATTCATCCAAAAAAGGAGAAAAACTTATGGAAAAAGAACATATCATTAGTGTTTTGTACCCTCTTTAACACATGTAGCCTAGGGAAGTAGAGGAGGCCAAATGTAGTAGGATTCCAATTGTGCGGGATATAAAAACAGAAATGTGGAAAAACACACCTGCCAATTCATGAAATCTCACTCTAAATAATAGAACATATTGAGGACATTAATGATGAAAATAGATCATGTATTAAGATAAAGCCCCTTATTGGTCATCAATTAGCAAGGCGGCTGATAATTTTTACTCGTAAAAAAAAAATATCATAATTAGTGTAATGACTGTGTGGATCTTTTTGTGAATTTTTTTACATTTATGTTATGGTGTCCTTGTAGGAGAGAGTGATGAAAGTTCTCTAGGTTTGGTCAAATTGGTTTCTCCTTTCATATGCTTATGTGAATGGATGGAGAGCTACCTTTCTTTGGTTTGGAAATTCAAGTTTCCCTCCCTTTCATTAAATATGTGGAGATGCCCCACCATTGAAGGACCTTGATAGTTATGAATCCAATCTTACAGACATAACAAATGGATCTGGTCCAAATCAAGATGTTTCTATGGTGATTGGAGAGGGAGAAACAACTCAAGAATTGTTTAGTATTCCTCTTGTGGAGCTTGAAAGATAGTGTAGGAAAAATGGTTTATCTATTTGTGGTGGTAGGGAGGTAATGTTTTTATGATTTCTTAGCTTAAAAGAAGAAGAGAAGCATAAGAACCAAGATCAAGACGAGAATTTCAGGTATGGGTATAACGTTTCAATTAGAGGGAAGCATGCAAGAGAAACTAATTCTTATATACAGTTGTGAGGGGGAAGGTGGAGCATAGGTGAAGAAAGAAAATCCATATTTTATGATGATAAGGACTATATATCATTATCATCATCTAGGAAAATATTTCAGGAAGAATCATCTTTACGGTCACGGGTTGAGTAACATGAATCAATGGATGCCTCTTGCAGTGGAACTTTACCAAAAAATGTTTGTGTCGTGATGGTAGTGTCACGTGATGTGCCCCCAAAATTTCAAAATATTCTAGGAAATGTCAAGGAAAATTTATTTCTCTACTCCTTAATTCATATTTTGCCCCATCCATGTTTTGATAGACCAATTATCAAGATCATAGAATGATCTTTCCTTTAATGAAGGAGTCCAAGAACTAACAATTTAAGGATATGATCATTTTTTTTTAAATGGACAATCTTGTCTAACTTGCAAGGACTTGGGTGTCAAACTTGTTGTCGAGCCAATGTCATTCACATGTCAAAATTTTGAGTATGATTTGGGGTTGAGTTTGAATGAGAGGATTTTTCTTAATACTGTTTAGTCAAGGAAAAGAACCAAATTGAGAGTCTGTTTGAATTATGATTCATGAAGCATAGTAACAGAGTTGGTGAGCTTAATAGGGCTCATCCTGGTCGTGATGTGTTACATTCAAATGGCATGAATGCATGAATTTCAAAAGGTTGAGATATGATATAAATCTTGGGAAATATTGACCAAATAACTAACCCAAAACTGACACTTGAGATATGATATAAATCTTGGGAAATTTTAACCAAATACATAACACAAACCTTAAACCTCATAGTGTGAAATCCATTGTTTGATGTGTGGTTACTTAAGACAAATTTCTTAAATACTTTTAAAAATTAACATACAAATAATTTATAAAAGCATGGAATTTAGTTGTCAATCAAATGTCAAACTGGATAACGATTAAAGTGGTAACGCGCAATGATAATCCAAAATCATCAAGGCATATTGGACAAATGTTCAAAACTCATTGGGAACATCTGAATCCTATAGGATACTCATCTAAAGTAACCAAAGATGTTACCTTGCCTGGGAAATATGGAATGTTAATGATATAAATGACAAAAAGATTTAAATAATTAAAACTAACTATTAGAACTAGTGCAAACAACGAATGATAAACAAAATGAAAATGGGGCAAAATGTCGCATACCCACTCCATGAGACTGTCATCCACTTCCATACTTGATGTTTCACGAGACTAAGTAGGTCATTCCACTAGTGTCCACATCCTCATATCCATAGTAGAATTCATCCTCATATCCACATACAACCTGCATTGGTCATACCCTTCTTTAAAGAAAAAAATAAAATGAAGCCTAAAAGCCTTTTTACTGGTCAACGGTTTAAATATTTTGAAGCGTGTATTTAAAAAGAAGATTCTCATACCAAAATCCTTCCTTGCTTTGAAACTCTATTTAAATACATCACTTCCTCCAAAAACATTACATATTGTGGATTGTCATAATTCATGTCATCAATTAAATGAAGTTCTATCATCTCTAGAGTAGGGGTGCTCTGAAGAAAGCAACCCAATATACTAATTTCCCTATCATGAAATTCAGTTATGCCTACATAAACCTGTATATATGGAGATGAGAGAGTGGGGATCTGAGACATCGAGTTATGGGATAGTTTGAAAGTTCCTGCATTTCATTTCAAAACCAGAATAAGCCAACTCTGCACTCGTTATGAAAATCATGGAAAAAAGCCATGGAAGAATTTTATGGTCTTTTCACATCTTATAGCAGGTTAACTTTTTTAATTTAGGTAGTGTAGATTTTCATTAAGGAATAGATATGAAACAAAGTCGTTACCTGGTTTTGTTTCATATCTATTAGATATACTGAATCTACAAAAAGGACACAATAATGAACCAAAACATAATAGTCAACCTAAGCTACATCAATATATGCTTTGTATAATAAAAAAATTATGCTATACCTGACAACTAAGTAGAAAATGCAAAAATTCTTAAACATTGAAACATGTTGTTCGTTGCACATGTAAAAGAAAAGAAGAAATTCTTTTTTTAAAGTTGTCATCCATTAACAAACATTAGAGATTAGGAAGCCTCTTGAACAACAAATTGAGAAGACACACATTTCTTTAAGCAAAGGCACAACACATATGACCAGCTCCTTTAATGATTTAAAGCTCCCCATCTGTTATAGACATATTTGGGAACTGCAACCCTAATCACATATTTCCATTAACCAAGGGCTTCTAAGTCCCTCTTCATACCCTAAAGGAGCAAGGTCAGCTAATTACATCATCTCCCAGAAGTTCTCCATGAAAAACTGTTCAAAACTGGTCAAAACTTGACCATATAGACTGCTCAGTGCTAAGGGTGCGATGCATCTCACCTGCCACATGAAAAAAGTGCGATTCATACTGGAAAGCCCTTCTGTAGGGTGCGATGAGCGAGAGTAAACAAATGGTAGAGACAATTTGCAAGGTGGATGATCATGGAATCTTCCAGAAACTTCTCCTGTGACACTTGCCTCTCTGAATTCGCCCAGGGATGAGTAAGAGATCATGAAATCTCCAAGTGGAATTGAGAACTATCAGAGAAATGACACTATCAGAATCCCAGAAGCTGAATCACCCACCTGCAAACATCTCTATATGGATCCCTCATCCCAGAGATCCAAAGGTTGGAATCTTGTATTTTGTAAGGAAGTGTTGTTGGTTTCTTTGTTGAAAATCATAGTGTTGGGTGATCTAAGCTTTCATGAGGTGAAGAAGGGATTTCATGCTAGGAGGATGACGTTGGGTCAGATCAATGGGTTGTAATCCTCTCTTCTACTTTCTATCAATAAAGCTATTTGATTTTTCCTCCACACTGTTGTATGTTTGAGTTGATATATGCATTTGTGTGGTCAATATATATATGGTCCTATATTGTTTATGGTTGTAGATTTCTGTGCTTTGACGGTATTATGCTACTTTGACTTTACAAACACTCTTTGAAGCGGGGTAAGCAAGGGAGAAACGGCAAATATCTGTTAGAGGGGAGAGGAAACAAGCAAGGAGCCAAGAAAAATACTGAGGTTGGTACTCTCTGCTTCTCTCTCAGCTACTTCTCATAAAGGAAATCGCAGGTAACTTTAGTTTGTTTGTTTCTAAGATAGCTACCTGTCTTACTGGGACTAGAAGCTCTGAATGGACACTATATTTCCTAGTAACAAAATGGTGACTCTACTGGGGAGAGAATAGCTTGTTTAGTTGTCTATATTTGTTTGCTTTATAAACTACAGACGGAGCCTGAAGTTAAGCCAGCTAGCCTTCGAACTGCATTTGCTATGAAAGTGCAAAGAAGATCAATGCTGCTTCAATCCATCTCTGGGTTTTGTTTATAAACTAAACAATTGATTTGCAAACATCCTAATTGCCCTAGTGGTAGCTCACGTAACCTCATTAGATCAGCCCCTATGATTTGTATTTACTGCCTATCATTAGCTCGGCCTAAATCCCTGAACTAAGCTACAAACTATGACCAAAAACCAAGTTAAAGTCTTGTCCCTGGACCATCGCCTGTCTCATTTAGGAAATATGGATGCATTGCACCTCCCATGTGAAGTAGGTGAGATGAATCCCTATTTCCCTGTGTTACAAGTGCGATGATCAAATAAGACTATTTCTGCCTCCAAATTTTTCTTTTTCTTCACTCTCTTCAGCTTTATTCAGGAGTTTTGCTGTCTGTGATCAGTATACCACTGTTGAAACTCCCTTCCTTTGCATTATTCAGCCTCCATTGTACAAAGAATTGTGAATATTTTTATGTATTTTTTGCCATTTACAGTTCTCCTTTACAAAGAAGTAGCTTAATCGAACTGTCATCTTTTGATTTGGAAGTGTCGCAAGTGTTATTTTTAGTCAAAGAAAAGAATCCTGCTCTGTTTGATGGTCGATTAAACTGTTACTCTTGTATTTGATTCAAATTGATAGTATTTTAAGTGTCGAAATCAGTTTTCAAATTGAAGTTGAAAGTGTCGTCTTTGTCTTCCTTCCATATTTTGAAGAGAAAATTGTTAGTATTGTCGCTTTGAAAGAAAAGATAATTCAGATTTGTACTTAACATTCTTTTTGTCATTCACACATTAAGAAAGCGTAAAACAAATACATGCATGTGCATTTCCATTTAGACTGCTTGTTGATTTCGATTTAGGACAGTGCATCTAGTGTGTGCTCTCTGCTCTATTTTGAAAGAATCTCGCTTCTCTTTCCTTAGTAGCTAGGATTTTCATTGCAAAAAGAAGAGTAAATGACTGTTTATCATCTTAGATTTCATTTTTAGGAATTGTATATGTACATCACGCAGTGAACCTTAAAGGCAAACTTCTTAAGAAAGATCAACTGTAAAATAAATTCAAAGAACATAAAAACGCTTTGGAACCTAACACACAACTTTTAGAAGTATAGGCTAGAGACATATTACAGCGTCGTAAAGCCTAGTAACTATTGCTTTCATCATAGGTTGGGTGATTCCTCCTCTTTGAGATGACAATTGCCAGTACGGACTTGTGCTCCCACGTACTGTCGAGTATATATTGGGAGACCACAATAGGCTATATCCTTTATCCTTAGGAAGATGTGTTTGTTGCCCTATCGATCGCAATGCACTGAACACAACATTCGAGAAGATTAACTGTCGTACCATAAAAAGTATTCTGCAGTTTTGCGATTATTTTGGTAATCCCTCTGTCTAGATTTCCAGAGTAGTCTCTTTCGTTCCTTTTCAGACTCCTTAAAAGAAAAGGTCCATCTGAGCACTTGTTATCCGGATTTAAATAGGAACACGATAAAATACAGAGATAACCATAAAGACAGATATGCAGTGGAAATAATATTTCATTTCATTACTGTAAAATACTGAAATATGCTTACAACCAAAAAAGGAAATAAACCAGCTGGGGCGATGGTAGCTTATCTCTGAGAAGATATGTGGTCGCTACATGCCTCTCAACTCTGTTACAATGAGGCTCGAAGGTCTATTTATTGTTGAGAAACAATGGAAAACCCTTCACATTCCAAAACCGAACCCTAGAAGATGAAACGCCAAATTGTGGGCCCCGTTTTTGGGTAAGTTGGTACATCAACTTCCCGGGGTCGCGAATTGGTCGTATTATCTCCGTTTGACGTGCATGATAGCCCGTTGGAAAGATCTCTCCAAGGACTACGATGGAAAATATTATTTTTAGATAGAAAAATCACTTGCAGGTAGATTTCCCAAAAAAACATCGTTTAGGGCCTCAAAACGGCTCCAGAAGTTTTGGACCCGAAAAAATACTAAAAATAGTAAACTATGCACAATTTATTATTTTTAGTAGTTTTTCAGGTCCTAAACTTCCGGAGCCGTTTTGAGGCCCTAAACGACGTTTTTTGGTAAATCTACCACCAGTGATTTTTTTGTCTAAAATTCATCTTTTCCATCGTAGTCCTCGGAGATATCTTCCCAACGGGCTATCATGCGCGTCAAACGGAGATAATACAACAAATTCGCGACCTCGGGAAGTTGATGTACCAACTTACCCAAAAACGGGGCCCACAATTTGGCGTTTCATCTTCTAGGGTTCGGTTTTGGAATGTGAAGGGTTTTCCACTGTTTCTCAACAATAAATAGGCCTTTGAGCCTCATTGTAACAGAGTTGAGAGGCATGTAGCGACAACATCTCTTCTCAAAGATAAGCTACCATCACCCTAGCTGGTTTATTTCCATTTCTGGTTGTAAGCATATTTCAGTATTTTACAGTAATGAAATGAAAGATTATTTCCGCTGCATATCTGTCTTTATGGTTATCTCTGTATTTTATCGTGTTCCTATTTAAATCTGGATCAACTTGTCACTTCAGGCTCATTAAAAATCGAAGGCAACTAGAGTCATCTTTAGCTTTTTCTCGACTCTTAAAAATCGAAAAAGCAAGTTGTGTCAAAGCATCTAAAATTCATTTAATTCAAAATCACATTTTCCCCTTTATTTTGATTTGATCAAGTAATCCGTAATTGTGGAAGAAATTCAATCGAAACCCCGTCGTTCACAGATACTAATGAGTCAACCGTCTTTGACTTTGGAAACGAAACTATTGCGGACCAAGTGAACTCGTTTAACTGGATCAAAGTCCCCTGGTTTTCTTGGAACTTGTGTTCCAACATCTTCAGAGACTCCATTTACTCCAACCATTTCTAGTATCCCTGCCTCTACAGAAGAAGTTCCGCAGTCACAAGAGGAAATTAGAACTAATCCTGGTTTTACGATAAACACTTCTATTCCTGAACTGGCTCCATCTCTAGCTGATTCGGAAGGTGTTATCCCTCCAACATCTGTCACTGTAGAGTCTATACCTTCTTTGGCACCAAATATATTTTACGGACCTGACGATCTACCTCTCCCACCTGGATTAATCTTCCATCTAGTACTCCATCGCATTTTGGAGCTGGGATCACCCTATATCCTTCTTCATCAGAAGTTGGTCTCCCTTCATCGCAAGTTCCTATAGAATCGCTAGGAAATCTTTTGGATAAAATCGATATGTCTGAATAACTGTCGACATCCAGGACTGTGTCATCTGACGCAGCAGCAGAAGAACCTCCTGTTGCTACTCCAACAATGTTCGTTGGTGTACCATCTGTCCCAACTAGCTCTCAACCGCTAGATGGAGTCCACCCAGGGACTGTTTCGACAGTATGGTCTATTCTCGTTTGTTCATCCAGAATAATATCTAGAATCTCTTATTTGAGTCTCAGCAAATTGATCCTTCACAACAGTGTCAATTTGGGCAGTCCAGTCTCCAGAGGCTCATCTTACCTTGAACATTGGATTTCCGCCATATGGGAGGCAATATGCCCTTTCATTGTTCCCTCCGGGAGAACAACCATATAAGAGTTCACAACAGAATTCGGTTCATGCTGGAATTACATCCAGTGGTTGGGTGCCAATACTGCCTCAACAACCAAGAGTTGTATACTCAATGCAACCAAGTCTACCTGTGTCAAATATCCCCAATACACCTGCTATTGTGATGGTGTCGCAAGTACAAGCATTGCCTATTGTATGCCAACCTCAAGTTTCTAAGGTCGTAATACAACAGCCTCTTGTCTCCACGAAACAACCACAATCGCCAATTATTGGCTCCTTAACTGGAGCGACCCAGGCTCAAATGGATATTATTACCCCTCATCTTGGTCAGACAGCCAGTATTGGACAACAGCAAATGGATTCACAACCATGGCTGGTACAATATCAACAACCATAATTCCAACAAGCTTACCGAGGACCTGAGAAACAAAGCTTTGCGGGTAATGGGCAACCGTATATTCAAAACGGTCAACATCAATCATATCATAATGGTTAAGCCCATCAACCTTACCAAAGTTACCAGCATCAAATGCATTATGCTGGTATGCAAAGACCCACTGCTTAGGTGATCCCATCTTATCCTAGGTATGCTTCGCTGAACCTAAATCAACAGTTGCCCTTCGTGGCGACTTTAGAGTTACCGGATCTAAATCGGCTAACAAACAATCCAATTTCTTATGCCCCTTGGTGGCCGGAAATTCCTCATAAAATTCCGTCAAATATTCCTAAATCTAATGGAAATCTGGGTGAAGACCCATTGAATCATGTGATGACCTTTCATCTGTGGTGTTCATCCAACACTTTGAATAATGATTCGATTAGGCTTCGCCTTTTTCAGTGAACGTTAACTAGTCCGACAGCAAAATGGTACATTGAATTTCCTAGAGCTTCATTCGATAACTTTAGCACCCTTGCCACGACCTTTTTAACCCATTTTCAGTTACCAATAAGGTACGAAACAGGAATGGAGCTTCTTACCAATTTCAAGCAAATGACAGCCACTCACATATATGATCATATTCATGAGTGGTGATGTCGTCGTAGAATGGTAAAAACATATGTTCCTGATCAGCTGCTAGCTAAATAGTTTATTAAGTCATTGCTACCTTCTATTACGAAGGATGTGGTAAAGGGAGGAGTTGTCACTGAAGAGCAAGTCATTTCCTGTGCACAATATCTAGACTTGATCTATACTCAGTCTGGCACGCTCTACGACAAAATCCCTAATGCTCGTAGATCAGAGTTTTCTGTTCCTCCTCCTCCTAAATCAAACAAAGACTCTCATGCCGGTGATGGCGTGATAGGTACGACTAGCACAAAAACCGTAAAGGCTACATCAAATAAAGCCCATACGGTTTCTAGTCAAAATGTAAATGAGGAACTTCTCGCCTCGGAGGTTAATGTCGTGTCGACCAACAAAGGCAAAGAACCAAAGCAACCAGGAGGCAAGAAGAAAAAGAAAGGGAAAAAGAAGAAATAGGATGAGTCATCTCTTGAAAAATCTTCTGCAAACCCTTCTGGGCAAAGGAATCCCCCTTCAAGGTGTCAGATATGTGATGAGGATCATTGGATGAGAGATTTTCCACATAAAGCTGAAATTAAGAAACTCTTTAAAAGTTAAAAAACTTCAGCAGTATTGACTGATCCGTTTCCAAACCAAGGAACCAATCTCGTTGCTAATAACAATGCTTCCCCATCCCAAGTGCTTATGTTGTCCATTTCAAAATAACAAAATGATGCTTTGATGTCGACAAGGAATAAAGATTACGCGAATCCACAGCTGTCGAACAACAAGGCTACTAATCAACCTAGTAGTTCGACAACAACTTCGATTGAAGTTGTGCCACCCATCATTCCTGAGCTAACGATAAAGCCGCCAAAGGGAGTAGTACACAAATCGACATTTAATCCTCATGCCAGAGCAGCACAGAATTATAATATAGTAGAGGACCTGGCCCAATCGTCGTCTGCTATGTTGACACTTGAGGTACTGCAAAATTGTCCCTCCTAGAAGAAGTCTCTATTATCAGCAATAGGTGAGATTGACCCAACAGATTCCAACCTTGTGGCCTTTAATCATAAAGGATATGAACCTCAGTTACCAGCTCAACTCGCTTTCCTCGTTCAAGTGAAAGCCCTCAACAAAACTGTTCATTGAACAATTATTGATGAGGGTGCATCTACATGTATTATGTCAATGAGTTGCTGTAAAACTTTAGACTCACCACCCTTGTCACAATCGTCAATGACTTTAAAGGCATTTGATGGACAGACATACACTCCATACAGGATTTTAAGTAACATTCAAGTTGAACTAGGGGCAAATCAAGAGAAATTGATGTTGAAGTTATCGACGGAAACCTCGATTACAACATCCTACTGGGAAGGCCCTGGATTTAAGCTATGGTTGTTGTTGTGTCGACATACTTCAGAAAGATCGAATTTCCTTTCCAAGGAGGAATTACAATCGTCGACCAGCAAACATTTCTCCTGAACAGTTCACAGTTACGGGAAGCATTCTGATGATCCACAGAAGCTCTTAGTTGATTCAAAATATCGGAGTAGGCCTACACCCTACATTGATGGGTACTTTTGCCCTACCACCTCCAAACAATCTGGTGGAAGTGGTCACGGTGGGAACCTACAATATGGTATATACTATTCAGAATATTTCTGAACATGATGTTAGCTTGGATCATCACCAAGTATTGCCTCCAAGCCCAATAGAAATATTGTAGCAATCAATGTTTTCGGCATGGGAGGCAAACCTGAATCAACACTCATCGAGCATTTGGATAGATAGGTCTAAGGAATATGGTACCTCTTCAAATCCTTGGTCGCATGTACATTTTACAGATGAAGGAATTGTTCAGTCAATGATGATAAAGGGGGCACCATCTGGAAGATTTCCCATCTTCCAAATTACAATGAAGATTGTTCCAGAGACCTTAATCATCCTTCAGTTTTTGATTTCCTATCAAATACTGTAAGTATGGTGGATTCCGAGCAAAACCTGTCAAATATTGAAGAAACTATCACCATAAATTTCTCAACCAAACCAGATGTTGTAGAGAATATTCATGTCGGCAAATCTTGTTCTTCTTCGGAACTGGAAGTATATTACGCTCTCTTTCAGGAGTTCAGAGATGTCTTTGCGTGGTCATATGAAGAAATGCCAGGAATTGACTCGAGCATAGTTGAACATGAAATTAAGATGTATCAAGATGTCAAACCAATAAGACAAAGGCTTCGGCAGGTGCACCCCAAGAAAGTTGTTGCCATCGAGGCAGAAGTTGAAAAACTTCTCCATGCTGGTTTCATTTACCCGGTTCCTCTAATCGATTGGGTATCGAACATTGTTCCTGTAATGAAAAAACAAGGAACGATTAGAGTGTGCGTCGATTATAGGGATGTAAATCAACCTTGTCCAAAGGACAACTACCCTACACCCTTCATTGACTAGATAATTGATGAATGTGCCGGATGCGAAATATTTTCGTTTATGGATGGATTTTCCAAGTATAATCAAATAAATATCCGCCCACAGGACCAGTCAAAGGCTGCATTTATTTATCCGTGGGGCACATTCGCATACCGAAAGCTACCTTTTGGTTTAAAGAATGCAGGGGTAACCTTTCAGAGGGCAATGAATTATGCCTTCCATGACATCAAGAACATCGTTCAACCATACCTCGACGATCTTCTGGCTCATTCGCGAAAGCGGACCGATCATCCGCAACATTTGAGAGCAATATTTCTACGTTGCTGACACTACAAGATATGACTCAATCCACACAAATGCGTGTTTTGCGTCAGTTCTGGCCGTTTACTTGGCTTTGTAGTCTCAAAGGACAGGATTCGTCTCAACCCGTCTAAGGTTCAGGCAATCATCAATTTGCCTCCACCTTCAAACTTGCTTCAGATTCAGAAACTCCAAGGGAAAGCAAACTTTCTAAGGAGGTTCATTCCAAATTACGTCGAACTTGCTAAAGGTTATACGTGTCTGTTGAAAAAAGAAGTTCCCTTCAACTGGGATCAGGTTGCGCAAACTTCCTTTTATTCCCTAAAGGAATCCCTAATAAAAGCATCATTAATGTATGCTCCTGATTATCAAAAAGACTTTAACCTATATCTGGCTGCAACAAATACGACCATCGTAATGGTTTTAGTTCAAGAATACAATGGAATCGAACATCCTGTCTATTATTTAAGTTGAAACTTAAATGATACAGAAATAAAATACTCCTATGTTGAAGAGATGGCTCTCACAGTTGTTCAAGCAGTACAGAGATTTCAACACTATGTCCTCTTCTGAAAAACTACCATTTTGTTCGATTGTAACCCCATGACTTACATCTTTTCGCGACAGTTGCTTGGGGGAAAATATTCAAAATGGATAGAAATTTTGTAAGAGTTTGATCTAGAATTCATAAAGTTCAAATCAAAGAAAGCCTTGGTTTTCGCAGAGTTACTATTTGACTTCCCATCATCGTCCAACGATTCAACATCAAAAGCAATAATCGTGGATGAATCTTTGTTTCTGATATCTTCAAGCGATCCGTGGTATGGAGATATAATCATCTATATCCAAACCCAAACATATAGGTCTAATACCTCTCACTCAGAACAACGATGTACTCGATACCAAGCAAAAGACTACATGAAATTCGGTGATACACTTTACCGTTGTGGCATCGATACAATTCTGCGAAGGTACCTCACCCATGAGGAGGCTAAAAAAATCCTGAATGATTTTCATTCAGGCGCATGTTGGGGGCATCAATCTGGTTATGCTACGACACAAAAGATTTTATGAGCAGGATACTTCTAGCCAACAATGTTTAAGGATTGCATAACCGCAGTCAGAAGTTGCCATGCTTGTCAAATCTTCGACTGCAAAACCAGAATACCACTCGCACCTCTACAACTAGTAGTTTCTGTTGGGCTATTCACCAAATGGGGCATAGATTTCATGACATGTAACCCCACCTCGGCCGGGGGGAATGGGTATATCATAGTCACAGTTGACTATTTTATGAAATGGGCCGAGGTGATTCCTATATTAAACAATAGTGGTGAAACAACTGCTCTTTTCTTTTTCAATCATGTAGTCTCCAGATTCGGTGTTCCACAAGCTATAGTCATAGATCATGGATCACATTTCCGCAATCACATGGTGGTTGAGTTGGCTGCCAAATTAGGACTGCCTCACGACAACTCTACTCCGTATTATTTGCAAGCTAACGGGCAAGTTGAGGGAATCAACAAAGTCCTAAAACGCATGCTGCAAAGGATGATTGGAGTCCATAAACAGAGTTGGAACCTAATCCTGTACTCAGCCTTGTGGGCATACTAGACACCAGTGAGGAATGCGACCAGGTTTACACCCTTTTAGTTGGTGTATGGCCTGGAAGTGATCTTACTAGTTCAGTGCGAAATCTCGTCCCTCAAGCTCATAATCAACCTTCTCCCCGGAACTTCAGGAGAGGAGGCTCGTTTCTTGGAATTAATCCAACTTGATGAAACCCGTCGTGATGATGTTTTGGCTAACGAAGCAAATAAGAAATGAGTCAAGGCGCAGTTTGACAAGAATGTTAAACCCCGTGTCTTCTTAGAAGGTGACCTGGTCTTACTTTACGACCAAGAATCTGATAAATTGGGTGCAGGTAAGTTCCAGTCTTTATGGATGGGCCCCTATATTTTTAAGCGTGTATTAGTAAAAGGAGCCTACGAGTTAGTGGATTATGATGGGATCCCATTGTCGTGACCCCGAAATGGTTGTACGTTAAGTGTTACTATGCTTAACTCAGTGTAGTAACCTCTTCATAATCTTTTGTTACATTTTTGTTTTCGCTAAGAGTAGTTGTTTTGGTTAGGTGATCCACTTTTACGTTTGTTTCAGATGTCAAACCTATTGGAGTCGTTTGTTGGATACGCCGACAGAGAAAGTCGTAGTTCGTGGAACCTATCTTCTATGGCCTGGGCCATATTTGATCCAAGCAGCGAGTTAGTGAGTTTCAGAGGGGTATGTATTGGTTGATCAATGAAAAACATTGTTGAATACAGTGTGTTGATAGAACTCCTCTCTGATGCCATCACACATGGCATACACCGGCTTGTTGTCAGGCTAGACTCACAACTCGTCATTCTACAGGTTACCGACATCTATTCCGTATGGAATCAAGCTAACTGTCATATGTTCCTAAGGGCCAAGATTTTGGAAAGACAGTTCGATTCTATTCAATATCAACACATTTCCAGAAACTTAAAAACATTAACCGATTCACTAGAAAATTATGTGTTAGATAGACATTTGCAACATTTATGAAAGGAAAGCATTTCATCAATATTTGCATCATGATCATATAACTTAACTAAAATAAAGCTCCGAAAATCAAAAATATATATAAATGTTTATAGTCTATACATAGTGTTTTGTGTCCAAGACAAAATCGGTCATATGACCCAAAAACTCAAAATGTTAGGGGGCACCCTAGTCTAATGGTGCTGGTGATAACAAGTCTCCGCCTGTGCAATCATGCGTAAGAGCCTAGTCCATCGGCTCGGCACGTCAGTTGTATGTCACTGTAATATTAGAGGCAGCTCGTCGGTCCTCACATCTGGAATACCAAAGGTGAGACCCTCGATCTGATCCTGCAGCGCTGCAAGAGTCTCGGCCACATCCAGATCGTGAAGGATCGCCCTCCCTATAGCCTCTCATGCTAGAAGGGCAGCTGTTCCTCTTAGGTGTACTGTTGGTCACACTAGTCTGATATCTGCATGAACACATGAGTTTTGATTAGTCTTGATAAACTTTTAAAAGAAAGCACAATAACATTATAAAAGCAATAAACAGAGATATGGTTAGAGATTTTACCTATAACACCCCATTTATTGCCAGCCAACAGTGCCAAATCTGGGTCACCCCAGAAATCCATACGAGCATACAGACACTCTGCATAAACCATCTGCTAATGGTTGAACCACTCGAAAAAGGTATCAGAGAAAGAAACCTGTGACTGACCAGCATTTTCAGCCATAAGGTCAACCCATCTCTACATCTGTGGCTCAGTCGGTGGTGGCAAACCGAGTGAAATGTACTGTGGCTGCATCAGTGGGATCTTCTCCAAGGCGAAAGCGGTTAGAATAGAACCATAGCCAAAGTTCTTGGATCTTTCGTTTTTCACCTTGGTAAGTTGTTCTTTTATCACTAGAAGTATTACATCACACCAATTGAATACCTTTGGTTCAAGAAATTCTCAGGCGTACTGCATGTAGGACCTGTTGGTCAAGTGAAGGGCTGCGCTACCAGCCAATCTAGCAAAGGTGAAT
The DNA here is from genome assembly GCA_000404065.3 of Pinus taeda. Classification (NCBI taxonomy): domain Eukaryota; kingdom Viridiplantae; phylum Streptophyta; class Pinopsida; order Pinales; family Pinaceae; genus Pinus; species Pinus taeda. The sequence goes on from APFE031426689.1 coordinate 42,463, forward strand.
AAAATGGTCCTCAAGGACCGGTCAGTGACATCTCAGATATTGATCTTGTCGTCCCTACTCGGTTGAGATCCTTCTCTACAGTATCAACGAATATAATCCCTCACAGATTCGCCCCCACAGGCAAAACCTGATAGTGAGAGAGGGGCACCACGCCTTGATAAACCGGTCAAGAAATAGATGTCCTCGATAGTCAAAGGGATGGATTTTCCTCTGATTTGGAACACTTGGCTGGTAGGATCCCATTCACCGAGGAAATATTGCAACAAGTTGATTTGTTGCCTCATGCTAGATATGCAGAAGAACTTGAGCAAACCATAGTTCTGCAATGCAGTTACCATACCTGAATCATGTAAGGCAACCATGTCCTCTTCTTCATGCTCATGTTCACGCCATGTAACAACCATTTTGCTCCGATGAATCTCTAAAAAAAAAAAAAAAAAGAGAAGAATTAGGGTCATGATTTGGCAAAAAACAGGCAACATTTCCATGAAAAATTAGTGCTAAAGTTTTCCTCCTTGTGCCCATCGCACCCCAGCTGTGTACTGGGTGAGATGCATACTGACTAGCCAATGGCTAGCCCAGTATGCATCGCACTTTTCGATGTATACTAGGTGTGATTGTGGCAGAACGAATTGTTCAAACCCCAGAGGCTCAGAAAAGTAGGAAAACATACTCAAAACTCAAAAAGGAAAGAATGCAATTGAAGAGCTCAGGTTTAGCTCCTACCTAGTCCAGACGGCACCGAAAATCGTCCACAGAATCTCTCAGAATCAACTAATGAAAATCAAGGGGAAAACACCTCCAGAGCTCCAACAAACCAAGGTTCAAATGAAATGGTAAAATGAGGGGTAAAAACTACTTTTAAGTTACTTTTCACGTAATTCGAGTAAAATATTAGTGTTTTAACTCATTTTTCAAGCATGTATTCTCATTTCTAATCAGTTTGATGGAGCAATTGAATAGGTAGTACGACCGTCAAAAGAACATAGTGTTAGCGGTGAATCGAATATCAATGACCATTATCACGAGCAGTTTTACACAACGTTCAAGCTCGTTAAAAATTAAACCTGAGCAATGAGCATATGTTCCATCAGAGTTTAAGCTCATTAAAAAATGAACCAACTTCTGGTAAATAACCATTGCGAACGCATTATCATCAGCTTTTGAGCCTTGGTCCTGTTCTTACTATCACCTCCACTCTGTTTTAGCCGATCGTATGCCTCCATTTGATTGTTTACCCCTTTGAGGAACAACTGCGACGAGTGGTTCTGTTAGCAATCTTCTTTACACTACCATGATGGGAAAGTTCCAACCCATATCTGGAACCAGCTGCTACCCAAAAATATCACTCGTTCCTCAAAAAATGAGTCTCCTTTAAGCTCTTTTCATCTGACTCGTAAAATATGAAAAGATTGCCGAGAAATTGGCCTCTCCAACTCATTAAAAAAATCAGAAGTGCTATCCCTCCTCTAGATTTTAATCTTTTTGGACCTGAGGGATCAATACACAAAAATATCGAGCACTTGTCTTGTTCAGCTCATTAAAACTATCGAAAATTCATCCCTTTTGTATTATTTTATACTTTTTCGGACTTAAGGGATTATATTACGAAAAAGGATTGCTAGAGTTTCCTTTCCGTCCCTTTTCATACTCTCTAAAATTGAAAAAGGACTGATTTATCTTTGTCGTTAAACTTGTTAAAACCAATAGCGACAAACTTTTCCATGCAGACAAGAACGAGTTTCACTGTCGCTAGGCTCGTTAAAACATAGCGACGGGTTTGCCTGAAGGGAAAATTATAGAACAAGCATATGTTATTCTCCTCAAGCTTGACAAAAATAAAGAGGTACTGGTCAACAATGGTTGGGGAAAAATTAGGAAGAAAACTTGAAGAAACTTTATTGGTAGCAATTCGCTCTTGAACATGACACTTTCACTCCATCACCATGATTGAGTCGAGTTGAGTTATTCCATTCAACGGTCATATTACCATTGGTCCACCGTACCATCCATTTTTTGGGTTAACGCTACCAATCCATTTCAGTGTCGTCGATATGTTCAAGAGAAGTCGCTCAGAGAATTCACCAATCGAGCTTGTGTCTCTTCCACTGCAATACCTTCACGCTTCATTCTTTCATGACCACCACCCTGAACCCTGTATCATCATATCATTTTCACCTCCACAAAATCATTTGCTCCATTCCGTGTCGTAGATGAGGGATTCATTAATGTCCTCCTACGACGAATCACTTCTCATCGACATCAACTCATTATCCAAGAAATCGACCTAGGAACAACCCTTCAGTGCTTTGAAGCTTGCATGCCTCAATGGCAAGTTTCTCACTTCCGACGACAGGTTTACATCAATGGCATGTGACCAAAAGATTTTGCGTGGTGTTTGACGCCAAGTCCCATTTTCATACCACGTGAATTGTACAGTCATACCTTGAGGGTCATCATAATTATCGGTGATTCCTCTCATGCCTGTTAACAACTTACATCTTTGGCTGGTAATTAGGCGATGTCTTTCTATGTTTGATTCCAGAACATCTGTTCACATGGATCAAATTGTACTTCGGGCGAAGATTGAATGAGTTTTGAAGACCCTGGATCTAGTTTCATCCATCCAGGCTACAATATATTAAGGAAAATAAAGACATCAAATGTACATCATTGCTGCACAGATAATCATCCAAGCCAAAGGATGATGGCTCTACCAGAATCATCAGTCTGCCACATAGACGATTGTCTGTCCTATGTACATAAGAATGAATTTATAAAGCTGAGCATGGGAATGCCCGCCTCAGCTAGATCATGAAAATATTATGAAGATAATGTATTGTATTGTATCTTAATATAGGTTTCCTTCTAGTTCGAAAAACCTCAGATCCTCATGATAAAGCATTTCACCCGACATCAAAAAGATTTACGACCTCATGCTTTAGGGGGAAACTATTATAGACATATTTGGGCACTGCAACCCCAATCACATATGTCCATAAACCAAGGGCTTCTAAGTCCCTAAAAGTGTTGCTTCATACCCTAAAGGAGAAAGGTCAACTGATTACATCATCTCCCAGATGTTGTCCATGAAAAACTGCTCAGAACGGTCAAAACTGGACCATACAGGCTGCTCAGTGCTAAGGGTACGATGCATCTCACCTGCCACATGCAAAAAGTGCGATGCATACTAGAAATCCCTTTTGTAGAGTGCGATGAGCGAGAGTAGACAAATGGTAGAGATAGTTTTCAAGGTGGATGATCATGGAATCTTCCAGAAACTTCTCCTGTGACACTTGCCTCTCTGAATTCGCCCAGTGATGAGTAAGAGATCATGAAATCTCCAAGTGGAATTGAGAACTATCAGAGAAATGACACTAATCACAATCCCAGAAGTTGACTCACCCACCTACAAACATCTATATATGGATCCCTCATCCCATAGATCCAGGGGCTAGAATCTTGTATTTTGTAAGGAAGTGCTATTGGTTTTTTTGTGGAACATCATAGTGTTGGGTGATCTAAGTTTTTAATGAGGTGAAGAAGGGCTTTCATGCTAGGAGGATGATGCTGGGTCAGATCAATGGGTTGTAATCCTCTCTTCTACTTTCTATCAATAAAGCTATTTGAGTTTTCCTCCACATTCTTGTATGTTTGAGATGATATATGCATTTGTGTGGTCAATATATATCTGGTCCTATATTGTTTATGATTTTAGATCTCTGTTTTTTTATGGTATTATGTTGATTTGACTTTACAGGTGCTCTTTGAAGCGGGGTAAGCAAGGGAGAAGCGACAAAGATCTGTTAGAGGGGAGAGGAAACAAGCAAGGAGCTAAGCGAAATACTGAGGTTGGTACTCTCCGCTTCTCTCTCATCTACTTCTCATAAAGGAAATCGCAAGTAACTTTAGTTTGTTTGTTTCTAAGATAGCTACCCGTCTTAGTGGGACTAGCAGCTCTGAATGGACACTAGATTTCCCAATAACACCATCATCTCAATCAATATGTCCACAAAGAAATTGTATGAATATTCTTTATGGTTTCGCTAGTCGAGTGGGGTGTCCGATCAAATTGGATGAGCATACAGCTAAGCTTCAAAAGGGTTCCTATGCAAGTTCTTTTAAATCATATCCCTTGGAAGCTTCAACATAGTACTTAATATCATCATACAAAGGACCACCCAAAAACAGACCATCTAATCCTGTTGATGTTTGAAGAACCAAGTCACCCTTTTTTAGAAGACCATTGCTACTATCATTTTGAGCAATTATTTTAATGTCAACAACTGTGATTGCTGGCAGCACTAACCCTGAATGTACTTTCCTAGGCACCCCACAAAATAAGGAATAACAAGTTGGCACCCATAAGTTTTAGCAACAATGTGCCGACTTCTTGGATAAAAAAAGACCTTTTCAAAACTATTTTTCTCACTAACATTCCTTTTATCTCTCAGAACAAAGACCATTTCATCTTCAATATTGGCCCAGTGAGTGTACTGATATACAACAATGTTGCTTGGTCCATTAGCACTTGAAACAAGTTTGACATTATTGATCATATCTATAAATTCACCTGCCTTTTGCCATAAGTCTATAATAATGCTTCGAGGCAAATCATTTTCTTTGGGATAAGAACTTGAATCAACATGTATTTCACCACTTAGTAGATATTTTTCACCAGTCAAATATATAGGCTTATGGTTCAATAGATTGAATTCTAATGAAGACATTCCAAAGAAAATGCATGAGTTCAAGAAATGAAGCATGTGCACACGAAAAGCTTCTAAGCACATTTGCTACCATCCTTTCTCAATAAACAAATTCTTTGGTTCTTTATTTGGTTGTACAATGTAATAAGCCACATGATGAGCAGACATAATACACAACTAATAGCCTTTTTGGATAAACACTATCTCTGAATGATCATAAACACCAATATTGACATCAATAACTTTTCTCCCAACACTACTCATCATCTCAATCTAACAAATCAGATGAAGGTCCATGTTTTACCTCAAGACACAATGCACCAGGTAGGACTTTCTAAAATATGAAGTCACTTCTCTCATAGTTCAATAGCTAGAGAAGTAACTAATATAGAAACCGAGGAGTCACATCCTTCCTTGCATGTCACTGATCCACAGATATCAACAAGGGCCTTTATAAATTCAATGCCAAAAATTGGTCTAGTTACTGTCACATCAATATGTGATGGTCAAAATTGAAGACCAGAATCATGTTCTGTTGTTGTCATCAGTGGAGATATTCGATATTAACATGGCTGAACCTCGAAGCAGAATTTTCCCATATCATCAATCCTCTTTAGTTGAGGCTTAACATTATCTGGTCCATGTGTCAAACCAACTTGACACTTTCCATAATAGCCATTTGTGACTAATTTTAGGGAACCACAAATATTATAATGTGTTGCTTCTATATTTAGGATTGAAGCCATGTTTGGCACAACCATGAAATTCTCCAAACTACTAAACTCGAAGTGACCCTTTTCAGCCTTGATTGTGTAGCATTTTGATGTTGCATGATCAAGTTTGTAATATCCTTGGACATCTATTGTAGTTCTTTCTCGTCCATCAACTAATATCTTAACACCTTCAAAACGGACTCCTTCAGAAGTCACCACAAGTCCTCCAACTGAGAAACTTGTGACCTGAAATGGTTGAGATATATTAACATGACCATGCTCAACAAGAACCTCTATAGATGGAAGTGTAACATCAAATATTATATTCTCACCCTTGTAGAATGGCAACAACCTTTATTTTCCAAATGGAATAAAATTAAAAGAAAATTTTCCATATGCATCAGATATTGCATGACATAGCGCTTGATTTGGCCAAGGAGCTTCTTTGAGGGAACTTCACCTCATGGACATCATCTGAATAAAGTTATACATGAACACCTAAAATAAGGTCACCCTGAGAAACAACTAAACCATCCATATCATAACTTGACATAAAAGATGTCATCTACTACTAGATTTCCAAAGCCCAACTCCATCTCTAGGGAGCCTCTTTGGACAATTGTTAAGAGAACATGAGAATCACGTATTTGGAAGAGAATATTATAGAAAATGTACTCTATAAACCTCAATCATTGTACCTTAAGCATAGCACCATCTTATCTAGGATCAACGTTAGGTATGACCTTGTATCTTCTTCCTTTGTTTAACAATTGGTTCACAAAACCCGCTCTTTCCACTTCTTCACGCTTGATTTCATGGAGGGCTACTATGTCCTCTCAACGCTTATCCTTAAGGAATCTCAAAACTTATTTTGTGTATTAAATGAAGGCAAAGAGAGAAAAATATCATGGCCTTTCCTTTCCGAAAAAAAATGTAGTTTGATTTGATATGACTTGATATTTGTATACCAATCAAGAATTGATGAAGTTTATGTATTCATGATGGGAAGAGACCAACCTATATTTCCTTGGAGGTGACGTAAACACATCATTAATGAGATCATTGTTGGTGGAAATGAGTTCAAGTTCACATTGGCACGACATCCATTTATATTTGGACAACTTTCTGCTCCAAGAGCCCCCACCACTCTCCCAGAAATAGTGAACCTAGTGAAGTGAAAATTGATGTCTTCATGGCCATTGCAACGATTGTGATTCATTGATACATACTCACCCATTTAAGATATATTCACCAATTCATGGAATATGAATATTTCTGAAGTAATCTTTCCACTTGATAATCTTAACATCAAATCCTAAATTGTCTTGTTCATCTTCACATCAAATCCGAAACCGGTTGGTTCATTTTCAGAGAGTTCTTGAAACAATTTTTCAGAATTGTATCGAATCTACACAAATATATTAAAAAAATTATTAATGTATGCTGCTTGATTAACAATCAAAATGGTTAAGCCCACGGGGCTTTGGATTGACGGTGAATGGGTGCCTTGTTAAGGCACTCCTTGCGATAGGTCACTGGTTCAAATCCCCCGTGGGTACTTAGGTTAGTCTTAACGTAGAAAAAAAAAACAATCAAAATGTTTAAAACAATACAATGCCAACAAATTTTTATTTCATCTCCATTGCACATAATTCACCTTCCTTCGTAGAATGCATATGGCTCGTATATCTTTTCCAGGTATATCTTTTCCAGGTGCTTCAATTGTTGTAACATATATTTTGTACATGATGTTGATAACCCTGCTATCTGCAATATGATTATTAGTTTGTAATGTATATATATATATATATATATAAATATTATATATTATATAATAAAATTATATAATATATAAATATAATATATATATATATATATAATATATATATATATATTTATAATTATGGTGAATCAATAATTCTTTAAATTAAATAACAAATTCACTCCTTGAACAGAGATTATATGCAAAGTAAAATTTATGTGAGTAATTTTTTTACTTTTCAAATTCCACTTATATTCATCAAAATTTCAAGTAAGAAACGCAGAGTATTTTTACAACTTACGTAGTTTGGTGAGCTAACTTCTTTGTCCAGAGCCTGCCCATAATTCTCCATAGTATTAACGCAGGTCAATTGCTTCAACAATTTTACTAGGTTTCCTTTGCAATCAATGTAGGGATTACATTTAAAATGTTCAAATATTATTTTTTAAGATTCATGAATTGTTATGGGATTTACCACCAAATAAGCAACCTAATAAACCTTTACACCATGCTTTCCTAGGTGTTTGGTCATGCCCGATAAACCTGATAAACCTTTATGCCATGCTTTCTTGTGTGTTTGGTCATGGGTGATAAAGTTGCAACCTGATAAACTTTTACGCCATGCTTTTCCTACATGTTTGGTCATAGATGCTAAAGTTCTATTCACAAGCATGTTTCCTAATATCTACAATTTGAATTTAACCAAAAAAAATAACACATTTAAGAGAAAAAGGATAATGGTTTTTTGGGTCAAATTTTTGAAGACATATATGGAAGATCTGATTTCCCAAAAGAAATAAATAAAGAGAAATAAATAATGTAGAGAAGAAATCAAATAAATATGATTTAAATAATTAAAAAATGTCAAATCTAAGTTTGGAACCATCCACTGTCATCTCCCTGATATACCCTGATATAGATGAAAAACGTAATCTAATAAATTAAATAAATTGATATGGAAATACTCCAGAAAATCTAAAATTAATTAGGAAATGCTTTTTCACACTTTGTTAAGAGTTATTCACGAGATCTAGCACAGTATATATGGATCCGCCAAGAAGCAAGATAGTTGACCTTTCCCATAGTGCGTAACGATTGGATCAATCATTGTGCAAGTTGGATATTTGATTTAGCTCGTGCAAGCTGAATATTTGATTTAGCTCCACAAAAATGTGAGATTAATGGCGTAACTATTGGATCAATCATTCTGCAAGTTGAATATTTGATTTAGCTCAACAACAATGTGAGATTAATCTAGCATCCAAAGGTTTCCTCAACTTTGTCAATGCCCAAATTTTGATGAAACCTCGGCATCCATTGATCAGTCGGAGCAGCTCGAACTGCTAGACATGTAACCAACTTCTAAAGCACCCACCATGTCTCCATTGCAAGGAACTTCAAATCTAAAATCCTACTAGCTTTTTTCCAGGTTGCAGCTCGCTGCATGTATCTTTTGCTAGTTTCCAACCAGTTGTCGCTAGTTCAATGCCCATAGAATCCAAAATCACTCTGATGGTTGAGATGTTGGTTTTCAAGGTCACCAAACACATGGATCCATTGAAAATCCAGCTGCATGATCTGGATCAGTTTTATCCTAGATTTGCATATGTGTTACCCTGGTAGAAACAGTGCCAGATGTAAAACAATGTCTTTACATTGCCAATTATCAAGGAAAGATTATCTATAACCCCTACAGTTTAGGGAAAGATCACCCAAAACCCCAAATTTACGACACTTCAAATTATTAAATTATTAAGTTTTTTGTAATTCAATGTTTAAATAAAATAATTAAAAATCGTTTTACTCTCTATGAAAATAGAAAACAACTTTTCATTCAAATAATATTATTTTAACTTTCAATTAATTGAAATTTATTTTATTTTAATTAATATAAAATTGTTTTTGGTTATTTATATGTATTTTTCAAAGTTATTTGTAATTTCAGATTAAAAATGAAATAATTATTGTGGCCATGGGGTAGATCTCCCATAAAAATGTAAACATGTAAACT